>JAXCGZ010004012.1:65000-67500 GCA_037179515.1 Halocaridina rubra
ATTGAGATTGCGTAATTCTGGCACCAGTCTCGTGGCATGTCTTTGAACTTTTTCAATCTTAGCTATGTGTGGATTCCAAAAGGGGGCTGCATATTCGAGCTTTGGCCTCACATAGGTTACATAAATATTTCTGAACATTTCCTTGTCCATGTGCCTGAAGGCTACCCTTACATTTGATAAGAATGCATATGCTGCCCTTACTATGCTATTAATATGTATTTCTGGAGACAAATCTGCCAGTATGTTTACTCCTAGATCTCTCTCACTTTCTGTCTCTTGAAGTTGTACTCCAGCCACCGAGTAGTCAAGCTTGGGCCTTCTTGCACTTGTACCCATTCTCATTACCTTACATTTTGAAGTATTGAATTTCATTAGCCACTTTTCTGACCACTCATGCATACTAATTAGATCCTCCTGAAGTTCTCTACCATTGTTCTCGTTTTTTACTTTCTTCACAATCTTTGCATCATCTGCAAACATATTCATGAATAAATTTACAGACTCTGGTAGGTCATTTACATATACAAGGAACAACAGTGGCCCTAAAACTGAACCCTGTGGAACTCCACTACTAACTCTTGTGTGTGTGTGTGTGTGTGTGTGTGTGTGTGTGTGTGTGTGTATGTGCGTGTGTGTGATTGTGTGTGTGTGTGTGTGTGTGTGTGTGTGTGTGTGTGTGTGTGTGTGTGTGTGTGTGTGTGTGTGTGTTTAATTGCCTAATTGTTGGTTCCATTTTTGTACTTAATGATACTTATTATACTGGTCCTTAAAACTATGGATTGAGTTAGCATTAACTACCTCCTCGCTTAGCCAATTCCAGTTATCAACTACTCTTACACTAAATGAAAGTACCTCCTTACATCCTGCAAAGAAGTTTTCTTATAAAGTTTCAAACTATGATCTCTAGTTCTAGTGCCAGCCATATCAAAATATCGATCCCTATCCACTCTGTTATACCCATGAAGGAATTTAAAAACAGTCACAATATCCCCCCTCAATCTAGCTTCGAGTGATGGTAAATATAATTCACTCAGCCTCTCTTCATAACTGAGAATGTGTATTTCTGGCACCAGTTTCGTGGTATGTCTTGGAACTTTTTACAGCTTAACTAGGTGCTCTTTCAAGTGTGGATTCCAAAAGGGGGCTGCATATTCAAGCTTTGGCTTCACATAGGTTACATAAATATTTCTGAACATTTCCTTGTCCATGTGCCTGAAGGCTACCCTTACATTTGCTAAGAAAGCATATGCTGCCCTTACTATAGCATTTATATGCATTTCTGGAGACAAATCGGCCAATATGTGTACTCCTGGAGCTCGCTCTTTCTGTCTCATGAAGTTCTGCTTGCACTTGTACCCATTCTCTTTACCTTACATTTAGAAGCATTGAATTTCATAATCCAATTTTCTGACCACTCATGCAGACTATTTAGGTCTTTCTGAAATTCTCTACCATTCTTCTCGAGTCTTACTTTCTTCACAGTCTTTTCATCACCTGCAAACTTATTTATGAATTAATTTACAATACTCTGGTAGGTCTTTTAGAAATACAAGGAGCAAATATGGCTCTAAAACTGAAACCTGTGAAGCTCCACTACTAACCCTTCTCAATTCAGATGCTGAGTTTCTTACTCTAACCCTCTGTTCCCTTCCTTCTAAGTAAAGTTTGTATCCATTCCAAGATATATCCACCTATTCTCGCCATTGCTTGCAGCTTCTTAATAAGTCTCCCTTGTGGAATTGTGTTAAATGCATTCTGGAAGTCTAGGGTTATGCAGTATGTCTAACCTTCGGCTTACCTCATCATAAAATCCTAATAAGTTCGTTACTACTGATTTACCTTCTCTGAAGCCATGTTGTCTCACTGACAAAAAGGTGAAGGAATCCAAGCGAAGAGAGATATGTTACCTTGATAGTTTCTACATAACTTTGCAATCTATGCTGATCAAGAAAAAAGGTCTGTAGTTTAGAGCTCCATCCCTCTCTCCCTTTTTGAAAATAGGTATGGGTAATTACTTAATTTTGCTTACGGGAAAGAGCTCCAAGCTCGTAACGTCCCGTCTCCTGGTCGGTTCCATTTTGTACTTTATGATGCTTATCATACTTGTCTTTAAACTATGGATTGAGTTAGCATTAACTACCTCCTCGCTTAGCGAATTCCAATTATCAACTACTCTTACACTAAAGAAAAGTACTTCCTTACATCCTGCAAAGAAATATTCTTGAGAAGCTTCAAACTATGACCTCTAGTTCTAGTGCCAGCCATATCAACTAATGGAAAAAGTAATTTATGGTTGTCTATTCCAGCTAAACAACTGTATTTTGTTTGAAATGGCTTAAGTAATGTTATGCTTTCCGACTTCGTATATATATATATATATATATATATATATATATATATATATATATATATATATATATATATATATATATATATATATATATATATACATACATATATATATATATATATATATATATATATATATATATATATATAT
>JAXCGZ010004012.1:72500-80000 GCA_037179515.1 Halocaridina rubra
ATATAACCAATTAAGCACATTATATATGTGAAAACATGAATTATTTTTTTACCACGACCGGGACTCGAGCCTAGGACTTATAATTACTATTCAAGGCGCTACCAACTACACACCACAGAAGGTTTAAAAGGAATCCAACCTTATAGCTTATATCTGCTATACTTAGGAATGAACGCATTCTATCTGAATGCCACTATGTTCCACTATGTTCATATTACAGATTCCCCAACCTCACTCTTGGCTTCATTTTCACATTTAATTCAATTCCCAATCTCATTCATGCCACACGATAACCAATTAAGCACATTACATATGTGAAAACATGAATCATTTTTTACCCCGAATGGGACTCGAACCTAGGAATTATAATTACTAAGTCAAGGTGCTACCAACTACACACCACAGAAGGTTTAAAAGGAATCCAACCTTATAGCTTATATCTGCTATACTTAGGAATGAATGCATTCTATCTGAATGCCACTATGTTCATATTACAGATTCCCCAACCTCACTCGTGGCTTCATTTTTGCATTTAATTCAATTCCCAATCTCATTCGGGCTATACAATAACGAATTAAGCACATTACATATGTGAAAACATGAATCATTTTTTACCCCGACCGGGACCCGAACCTTGGACTTATAATTACTAAGTCAAGGCGCTACCAACTACACACCACAGAAGGTTTAAAAGGAATCCAACCTTATAGCTTTTATCTGCTATACTTAGGAATGAACGCATTCTATCTGAATGCCACTATGTTCATATTACAGATTCCCCAACCTCACTCGTGGCTTCATTTTCGCATTTAATTCAATTCCCAATCTCATTCGGGTTGTACAATAACCAATTAAGCACATTACATATGTGAAAACATGAATCATTTTTACCCCGACTGGGACTCGAACCTAGGACTTATAATTACTAAGTCAAGGCGCTACCAACTACACGGTCGGGGTAAAAAATTATTCATGTTTTCACATATGTAATGTGCTTAATTGGTTATTGTATAGCCCGAATGAGATTGGGAAGTGAATTAAATGCTAAAATGAAGCCACGAGTGAGGTTGGGGAATCTGTAATATGAACATAGTGGCATTCAGATAGAATGCGTTCATTCCTAAGTATAGCAGATATAAGCTATAAGGTTGGATTCCTTTTAAACCTTCTGTGGTGTGTAGTTGGTAGCGCCTTGACTTAGTAATTATAAGTCCTAGGTTCGAGTCCCTGTCGGGGTAAAAATTATTCATGTTTTCACATATGCAATGTGCTTAATTGGTTATTGTATAGCCCGAATGAGATTGGGAATTGAATTAAATGCGAAAATGAAGCCACGAGTGAGGTTGGGGAATCTGTAATATGAACATAGTGGCATTCAGATAGAATGCGTTCATTCCTAAGTATAGCAGATATAAGCTATAAGGTTGAATTCCTTTTAAACCTTCTGTGGTGTGTAGTTGGTAGCGCCTTGACTTAGTAATTATAAGTCCTAGGTTCTAGTCCCGGTCAGGGTAAAAAATGATTCATATATATATATATATATATATATATATATATATATATATATATATATATATATATATATATATATATATATATATATATGTATATTATATATATATATATATATATATATATATATATATATATATATATATATATATATATATATATATAAACATATATATATATATATATATATATATATATATATATATATATATATATATATATATATATATATATATATATATATATATATATGATGTTCGAACAACTGTAATGTTGCAGCATACCATGTCCAATGGATATAACTATGAAAGGAAACACAGAAATCATATTTGTTATATTTAGAATGCTCTTTCTTTACCATCCTTCTCGCACAACTGTAAATCACAAGAATACACAATGAACCTTCTGGTTTTGTCACCAGATGCAGGTTTGGATTCCAAATTAGGTGACACATTCTTGGGTATTGCTACTTATTAACTGATGTAGGAACAATGCCTGTATAAGTCTGTTCCCACTGAACTGCCGAAATGTTTAAAGTTGTTGATTATTTTTTTTTAGTAATACTGCTCCTAATCTTCCTGGATAACTGACACTGATTTCCATAGAGTAATCGTGACCCATTCCAGTTCCTATTATGACCTTATTCCCTAAACTAACTAAAATTGCCGACTTTTTTGGCCATACCAAATGGCTGTTTTGTACTCTGTGATTTTCTTTTCCAGGGATCTTTAGGATTGACCAATACAGTTTTTCTCACAGTTGGAGCAAAGGGACACAATGAACATTAGTCTCAATTCTCTTTTTGCTACTGAAGTGCCACTTGTTTTGGAATACATAAAAATGAATGATTGAGTCTTTTATAGCAGACTTTCTAGGCTTCATATATTCATTATTATAATTACTGTGTTGTTTCATTAAAAAGAGTGCAGCTTGCAATTTTTTCCTTCGAGAACTTAGAATTTGTTCCTTAATATCAAGTAATGAACTAGAAATCATACGGCTAAAACTAACTAACCTAAGATATCCCTCATTTTTAACAGAAATTGGTCAACACAAAGTAAGCATATTTTTTTATTAGCCCCCCACTTCTAAAATGTTGAATTAAAATTCCTTTACTGATACTGTCAAGGCAGTCACATACCTACTAGAAATCCACTCATTTATACGTATCCCAATATAATTGTCAATTAACGTTGAAGATAATTTCTGGGTAAGAAAACTATACCTCAGTGGGAGAAGCTCTCTTCCAACACTCTTCAAAGAAGACTTCTGGAGCAATATGTCTTGGGGCCTCGTGTAAAATATATATTCTTCATTGATGCAAATTCTTTACGTAAAGTATCCACAGAAATTCCTTCTACCAGATCATTTTTCCCATCCTTGGAAGAGCATCAAGAAATAATAAGTATGAAACAGCCTTTCTGGAATTAAAATTCATCAACCATCGTCTCTTTTCCAGTGATTTGTTTTCGGAAAAGTATATCCAATAGCCTAATTATGAAGGTTGGCCTTCGAAAGCTCGTTTACCAAGGCAAAAGTAATTCATATTGAAGGTAATTCCTGGCAAAGAGACAAGGACTTCAGTGGGCGAATCTCTCTATATCCTCTCCAAAAGAAATATCCGAAGCAATGTGTATTGGAACCCTGTGCATAATACATATTTCTATCTGATACGAAATCGTTATGTAAAGTATTCAAAAAAATTTCATAGATCATATCTATCTATCTATCTATCTATCCATTTATATATATATATATATATATATATATATATATATATATATATATATACATATATATATATATATATATATATATATATATATATATATATATATATATATATATATATATATATATATATATATATATATATATATATATATATATATATATATATATATATATATATATATATATATATATATATATATATATATATATATATATATATATATATATATATATATATATGCATATATATATATATATATATATATATATATATATATATATATATATATATATATATATATATATATATATATATATCTGGGTGGTCGCCATGGCAAAGTGGCAGCGTCCGCGACTTTGGGTCGTCAGCTCGAGAGTTCTGGGTCGGCCACTGTCTGAGGTTAGAAAGGGCATTCATTCTGGGTAACGATCACACCCTCCTTCACAAAAAGGCACCATCCTAGCCCTTAGTAGAAAAGGGAGTCCGTGACGTATAAACGATCAAATCATACACACACACACACACACACACACACACACACACACACACACACACCACACACACACACACATATGGTGACAGTCTTTAAATTCCTTCATGGTTATGATAGAGTGGATAGGGATCGATATTTTGATATGGCTGGCTCTAGAACTAGAGGTCATAGTTTGAAGCTTCGTAAGAAAACTTCTTCGCAGGATGTAAGGCAATACTTTTTCAGTGTAAGAGTAGTTGATAATTGGAATTGGTTAAGCGAGGAGGTAGTTAATGCTATCTCAATCCATAGTTTCAAGGACAGGTATGATAAGTATGACTAAGTATAAAATGGAACCGATGAGGAGACGGGAAGATACGAGCTTTGGGCTCTTTCCCGTAAACACAATTAGGTAATCACAATTAGGTAATCACACACACACACACACACACATATATATATATATATATATATATATATATATATATATATATATATATATATATATATATATGAATAATTTTTACCCCGACCGGGACTCGAACCTAGGACTTATAATTACTAAGTCAAGGCGCTACAAACTACACACCACAGAAGGTAAAAGGAATCCAACCGTATAGCTTATATCTGCTATATTTAGGGATGAACGCATTCTATCTGAATGCCACTATGTTCATATTACAGATTCCCCAACCTCACTCGTGGCTTCATTTTAGCATTTAATTCAATTCCAATCTCATTCAGGTCATACAATAACCAAGCAAGCACATTACATATGTGAAAACATGAATAATTTTTACCCCGACCGGGACTCGAACCTAGGACTTATAATTACTAAGTCAAGGCGCTACAAACTACACACCACAGAAGGTAAAAGGAATCCAACCTTATAGCTTATATCTGCTATATTTAGGGATGAACGCATTCTATCTGAATGCCACTATGTTCATATTACAGATTCCCCAACCACACTCATGGCATCATTTTAGCATTTAATTCAATTCCCAATCTCATTCGGGTCATAAATAACCAAGCAAGCATATTACATATGGGAAAACATGAATAATTTTTACCCCGACCGGGACTCGAACCTAGGACTTATAATTACTAAGTCAAGGAGCTACAAGCTACACACCACAGAAGGTAAAAGGAATCCAACCTTATAGCTTATATCTGCTATATTTAGGGATGAACGCATTCTATCTGAATGCCACTATGTTCATATTACAGATTCCCCAACCTCACTCGTGGCTTTATTTTAGCATTTAATTCAATTCCCAATCTCACTCGGGTCATACAATAACCAAGCAAGCACATTGCATATGTGAAAACATGAATAATTTTTACCCCAACCGGGACTCGAACCTAGGACTTATAATTACTAAGTCAAGGCGCTACAAACTACACACCACAGAAGGTAAAAGGAATCCAACCTTATAGCTTATATCTGCTATATTTACGGATGAACGCATTCTATCTGAATGCCACTATGTTCATATTACAGATTCCCCAACCTCACTCGTGTCTTCATTTTAGCATTTAATTCAATTCCCAATCTCATTCGGGTCATACAATAACAAAGCAAGCACATTACATATGTGAAAACATGAATTATATTTACCCCGACCGGGACTCGAACCTAGGACTTATAATTACTAAGTCAGGGCGCTACACACTACACACCACAGAAGGTAAAAAGAATCCAACCTTATAGCTTATATCTGCTATATTTGGGGATGAACGCATTCTATCTGAATGCCACTATGTTCATATTACAGATTCCCCAACCTCACTCGTGGCTTCATTTTAGCATTTAATTCAATTCCCAATCTCATTCAGCTCATACAATAACCAAGCAAGCACATTACATATGTGAAAACATGAATAATTTTTACCCCGACCGGGACTCGAACCTAATACTTATAATTACTCAGTCAAGGCGCTACAAACTACACACCACAGAAGGTAAAAGGAATCCAACCTTATAGCTTATATCTGCTATATTTACGGATGAACGCATTCTATCTGAATGCCACTATGTTCATATTACAGATTCCCCAACCTCACTCGTGTCTTCATTTTAGCATTTAATTCAATTCCCAATCTCATTCGGGTCATACAATAACAAAGCAAGCACATTACATATGTGAAAACATGAATTATATTTACCCCGACCGGGACTCGAACCTAGGACTTATAATTACTAAGTCAGGGCGCTACAAACTACACACCACAGAAGGTAAAAAGAATCCAACCTTATAGCTTATATCTGCTATATTTGGGGATGAACGCATTCTATCTGAATGCCACTATGTTCATATTACAGATTCCCCAACCTCACTCGTGGCTTCATTTTAGCATTTAATTCAATTCCCAATCTCATTCAGCTCATACAATAACCAAGCAAGCACATTACATATGTGAAAACATGAATAATTTTTTCCCCGACCGGGACTCGAACCTAGGACTTATAATTACTAAATCAAGGCGCTACAAACTACACACCACAGAAGGTAAAAGGAATCCATCCTTATAGCTTATATCTGCTATATTTAGGGATGAATGCATTCTATCTGAATGCCACTATGTTCATATTACAGATTCCCCAACCTCACTCGTGTCTTCATTTTAGCATTTAATTCAATTCCCAATCTCATTCGGGTCATAAATAACCAAGCAAACACATTACATATGTGAAAACATGAATGATTTTTACCCCAACCGGGACTCGAACCTAGGACTTATAATTACTAAGTCAAGGCGCTACAATCTACACACCACAGAAGGTAAAAGGAATCCAACCTTATAGATTATATCTGCTATATTTGGGGATGAACGCATTCTATCTGAATGCCACTATGTTCATATTACAGATTCCCCAACCTCACTTGTGGCTTCATTTTAGCATTTAATTCAATTCCCAATCTCATTCGGGTCATACAATAACCAAGCAAGCACATTACATATGTGAAAACATGAATAATTTTTACCCTGAACGGGACTCGAACCTAGGACTTATAATTACTAAGTCAGGGCGCTACAAACTATACACCACAGAAGGTAAAAGGAATCCAACCTTATAGCTTATATCTGCTATATTTAGGGATGAACGCATTCTATCTGAATGCCACTATGTTCATATTACAGATTCCCCAACCTCACCATTCGATGTTGTCTGGTTACACTCTCCCTTTCCACCTTACAGTCTCCAATCTCTTTTTGGTTGAATCTCCGGCATAGTACATAGTCCACCTGCTTGCTCATTTCCCCTCTTTGTGCGTCACCCTGTACTTCTTATCTTTCCTAATATACATCTTCACCACATCCATTTCCATTCTATATGCAAAGTTCACTACCATCTGCCCTTACACATTCCTCTTCCACTCCCTACCTACCAATCACTTCCTTGTCCCCCATGTTCCCTTCAACGAAAGCACATGGAAAGCATATGGAGAAAAGATTATTTCGAAATAGATTTGGGATAGACAAAGTTATGAAGACAGTAGACAGGAGTATAATAGAGATGTGAGCAAAATGAAGAGAGGGGTGGCAAAGGCTTAGGAGAATGCTTATGACGAGTTATATCAGATGTTGGAAACAAGCGAAGTAGATGACTTGAATAGATTATCCAGACAGAGGCGCATCAGGTAAAGCTGATAAAGGACGCAGATGGAAATATGTTGAAAAGTGAGGAGAGAGTGTATTGAGAAGGTGGAGGAAATTTTTAAGATGATGAATGAAGAATATGGAAAAGAGGAAAGTGGATAATGTGGAGATAATG
>JAXCGZ010004012.1:87500-92500 GCA_037179515.1 Halocaridina rubra
TATTATTATTATTCTCAGTAGTATTATTATTATTATTATTATTATTATTATTATTATTATTATTATTATTAATATTATCATTATTATTATTATTATTATTATTATTATTATTATTATTATTATTATTATTATTATTATTATTATTATTATTATTATTATTATAAGTATTATTAATATTTTAATTATTATTATTATTATTATTATTATTATTATTATTATTATTATTATTATTATTATTATTATTAATATTTTAATTATCATTATTATTATTATTATTATTATTATTATTATTATTATTATTATTATTATTATTATTATAATTATTATTATTATTATAATAATTATTATTATTATTATTATTATTATTTTTATTATTATTATTATTATTATTATTATTATTATTATTATTATTATTATTATTATTATTATTATTATTATTATCATTATTATTATTTCAATTAAAATTAAAAGTCCACAATAATATATAATATTATATATTTGAAGTAAAATGCAAAAGCTCTCGCTAAGTTGTTCAGTTAATCTCTTCATTTGCAGCTGAATAAGTTAACTTTACAAGTTAACAAAAACTGTTGCATTTTAATTCAAATATATAACATTAGACATCATTGTGGACAGTAAATTTCATATTTACCATTCACGTTATAATTAAGTTTCATTCTAATTATTATTATTATTATTATTGTTATTATTATTATTATTATTATTATTATTATTATTATTATTATTATTATTAGTAGTAGTAGTAGTAGTAGTAGTAGTAGTAGTAGTAGTAGTAGTAGTAGTAGTAGTATTGTTATTATTATTATTATTATTATTATTTTTGTTGTTATTATTATTATTATTATTATTATTATTATTATTATTATTATTATTATTATTATTATTATTATTATTGTGTCGTAATTGTCGACTAAATGGGGAGGAGCGAGGGGACTGGGAAGCTCCTCCTCTCTATTTTTTCATCCTACGAGTAGCCAAGAGATGCGGGGGTATTCTGCCAGGAGAGATCCAGCTAGAACTCTAGTAACTGGGTCTCTGAATGTGCATGGTTATGGTGTAAATGAAAGTAAGAGGGAGGTGATAGGGAGTACGTTTGTGGAGAGAAAGATAGCTATGCTTGTACTGAGCGAAACTAAGATAAAAGGGATTGGTGAGGGCACATTTGGGAGTGTAGTAGGAATGGTGTCTTGAATTGAAAGAGGGAGGGGAAAAGAGGGAGTGGCTCTGTTAGAAAGTTAAGAGATGACTAAGTGTGTGGTGGAATGGAAGGAAGTATCTTCTCAAATAATAGTGGCTAAAATTAGGCTGGGATCGAGGCTTGGGCGTTTGTGAGCGTATATGTTCCTTACAGTGAAAAAAATGAGGAAGAAAGAGAAGAATTTTGGAAGAAATTGAACGAGTCTATGGAAGACTTGGGAAAGAATGTGAATATGGTGTTGATGGGAAATTTGAATGCTAGAGTAGGGAATGAGCCAGTGGGGTGTATTTGGGAAGTATGGAGTACCTGGTAGAAATGAGAGTGGAGAGAAAATGATAGAAATGTGCATTGAAAGAGAGAGAGAGTAATATATAATATATATATTAATAAATCTTTATTTCTTTATTTCCATTTCAATACAATGGGTATTCGTCAGCCAGGGCAAGCCCCAACCCCCCACTGTGGTGTCCAAACACAGCAGTTCCTGCCAGTAAACAGCTTAAACTCTCGGTCTTGGACGGGAACCGATCTTTGGACCTCGTGAATGCGAAGCCAGCGCGTTACCACTGTACTAGCCAGCAGGATGTGCACAAGTATGCATGGGTCAGAGTTGATAATGGAGAGCAGTTGACAGAGGATTAATGGATTATGTTGTGGTGAACAAGAGGGTGATTGGAAGAGCATTGGATGTAAATGTACTGAGTGGAGCTAGTGGCGGAATATCAAAAGAGGGAATACGCTTGGCATTGAGAGCAATGAGAGCAGATAAAGCACCAGGATAGATGGGTGCCATGTTAAATGATTGGAAAAAGGTGGGGAGGCATTCGTAGAATGGATGGTTAAGCTGATGAATGTATGTTTCAGGAAAGGGAGGGTTCCATTTGATTGGAGGAGTGCATGTGTAGTTCCACTTTACAAAAGGGAAAGGAGATAAGTACGAGTGTAGTAGTTTTAGAGGAATTAGTTTGTTGAGTGTAGTTTGTAAGGTATATGTAAGAGTGTTAATCTAGAGAATTAGGAAAGGTATTGAGAGATTGACTGGGAAAGAACAGTGTGGGTTCAGGAGTGGAAGAGGATGTGTGGATCAGGTGTATTCGGTAAGACAGGTGTTTGAGAAGTTCTTGGAGAAAGGTAAGGACACTTATGGGGCTCTTATGGACTTAGAGAAAGCGTATGCCAGGGTAGATAGAGAGGGGTTGTGGAGTGTGTTGCGACTGTATGAAATAATTGGAAGTTTGTTGAATTCAGTGAAGGGTTTTTACATGAATAGTTAAACATGTATGAGAGTTGGGTATGGTATGAGTGATTGGTCTGAGGTGAATGTAGGGTTATGTCAAGGTTGTGTAATGTCACTCTGGTTGTTCAATGTGCATATGGATGGAGTGATAAGGGAAGTAAATAAAAGAGTATTAGACAGAGGCTTGGAGCTAGTAGGTCAGGATGGCAGGTTGTGGAAACTGAATCAGTTGCTATTTGCGGATGATGCTGTACTGATGGCTGATACTGAGAATGATTTGAATAATTTTGTGACTGAGTTTATTAGTGTGTGTGAAAGAAGAAAGTTGCAGGTGAATATTGGTAAAAATAAAGTCATTAGATGCACGAGGAATGTTAATGTTGGAAGATTGAATGTAGGAGTGAATGAGGAGTTGCTTGAAGAAGTTGAGCGTTTTAAGAATCTGGGGTGGCATGTATCAAAGACTGGACGAGTGGATGTAGAGGTAAATCACAGAGTGAGGGAAGCAAGTAAATGTCTAAGTGGGTTGAAAAGTGTAATGAGAAATAGATATTTGGGAATGAATGCAAAGAGAAGGATATATGAAGGTATGATTATGCCGACAGCATTGTATGGAGCAGAGACTTGGAATGCAAGGGAGGATGAAAGGAACAAGTTAAATGTAATGGCGATGAGGTGCTTGAGAAGTATGATTGGTGTATTTAGAATTGATAGAGTAAGAAATGAGGATGTCAGGCAGAGAACGGGTGTTGGAATGAAGCTGTCGGATAGGTTAGATCAGAGTGTGTTGAGTTGGCTTGGACACATGGAAAGAAGGCGTAATGAATGACTAGTGAAGAGAATGTGGGTGCAAAAGTGATTCGAGCTAGTCAAGAGGAAGACCTAGAATGATATGGATGGATGGTGTGAAAAGGGCATTGAATGCAAGTGGAAGTCAATGGAACAGGGAAGAGTGCTTGCAAGAAATAGGAATGAGTGAAGGAATATTGTGCATAGGTGACGTGGGCCAAAGGGATTTTTCGCACCTGCTAGCTCAGTGAACTGTGATGGACAGGTGTAAGGGGAGTTGCCATGTGATGAAGCGGTGTGGATAAACCAGTTGCGGCAGTCGGGCCTCATTGTAGAATATCCTTGCCCTCCTACAACGTGGATGACCCAAGCAGTTTTGAAGGGGGGAAGACGTGGTAACCCTTTATCCCAAAGGAGCTGAGAGGAGTGATTGAGGTATGAGTGCCTTATAGTGAATGCGCTTCTTGGTTCGGCCACCCCCCTTACAAGGGGGAAAGAGGCATGAGTATATGTATGTACATGTATGCATGTATGTATGTATGTATGTATGTATGCAATATTATTAATATTATCATTATTATTATTATTACTAGGTTTGGATGGATGGATGGAGTAAGGAGAGCCCTGAATGATAGGAGGATGGATGTGAGGGAAGCAAGCGAGCGTGCTAGGAATAGGAATGAGTGGCGAGCGATTGTGACGCATCTCTGATGGGCATCTGCTGTTACCACGGGGCTGCATCTTACAGAGGTAGCCCTGTGGTAGGGCCAGTAGGAGGAGTTGGCAGTTGTGAAGCGACACAGGTTGTGGAAGAGCCGGGAGGATGGGCTGTGGCACTCCAGCAGTGCCATCTGAACATAAGAACATAAGAACATAAGAATAGAGGACACTGCAACATGCCTACTGGCACACACGAGGCAGCTCCATTTTTTAATTGTATTTTCAGCATGTCTAACCTATTCTATTCTACTCTACTTATTTATTCTGTTTTTCTTTTTATGATTTTTCTAATAAGCACTAACCTATTCATACCCACCCTACCTCTGTCATATGTCTATCTAATCTACATTTGAAGGTGTCTAAGGTATTGGCATTTACTATCCTACTAGGAAGCTTGTTCCATGCATCAGCTACTCTATTACCAAACCAATTTTTACCAATTTCCCTTCTGAACCTAAATTTATCAAGCTTAAATCCATTATTACGAGTTCTGGTTTGATCATGAATTTTTAAAACTTTATTAATATCTCCCTTGTTAATCCCTTTAAACCATTTATACACTTCAATCATATCCCCCCTAACTCTTCGCCTCTCTAGAGAATGTAGATTAAGTTTTTTTAATCTGTCCTCATATGGTAGATTTCTGATATTGTGTATCATCTTGGTCATTCTTCGTTGCACTCTCTCCAAGGATTCAATTTCCATTCTATAATAGGGTGACCAGAATTGCACAGCATAATCTAAATGGGGCCTAACTAATGCAAGATAGAGCTGCAAAATAACTTTTTCCGTCCTATTGCTGACGCTTCTTGAGATAAATCCTAAAATTCTGTTTGCTTTATTTCTGACTGCTGTGCATTGCTCTCTTGGCTTAAGACTACTACTCACAAGAACTCCCAAATCCCTTTCACACTGAGAACTCATGATTTCATGGTTATTTAGCTTATAACTAGTATTGTCTTTTATAGTACCCATTTTAACTACTTTACATTTTTCAACATTAAATTCCATTTGCCATTTGTCCGACCATTCAGA
>JAXCGZ010004012.1:97500-100302 GCA_037179515.1 Halocaridina rubra
TCAAGACACTAGAATATATTATAGTAAGTTTGCTTGTTTGAGACCTGTGCTTGATGTGCTTTGCAAGTTTTTTAATATGAGACCTTATATGTAAGTATGCTCTCATTTCCTCATCAATACATCTAATATTTGATCTATTTTCACATTTAATGTTTTAAATGGAGAAAATCCTAATTCACAGAGGTATGATGTAGAGGACAGCAATAAAATATTTAGTGTTTTACTAGCTATTGAAGGATATTCCTCTTTAATGGAAATCCAAAATTGATGAATGGGCATCTCTTTATGTTTGAATTTTAAGATGTCCCTCGCCGTACTTAGGTCAAAGGATTAGCGCTGATTCCAGCACTCAGATGTCATTATAGCTGCTTCTCACATGCTTTAGGGCGGATTGCTCTAAGATTGTATATCAACCAATGAGAGAGAGAGAGAGAGAGAGAGAGAGAGAGGAGAGAGAGAGAGAGAGAGAGAGAGAGAGAGAGAGAGAGAGAGAGAGAGAGAGAGAGAGGTAATGACCGACTTAAATCCCTCGAGGAAGGGAAAAGGGAAAGAATTATACATTGTTTTTTCTCTCAAGATTATGGAAATGAGCATTCAGTTTAAAATGTCAAACGACATTTTTTTTTTTGCAGATTTATTTAAAAAAAAATCATAAATTACTCTTTCATTAATTTGAGGCGCACTTGGGTACCTTTTAGGGCGCACCGGTTGAGAAACGCTGCTCTAACTTATTACATTGGCCATTTTCATTGAGCATGAAAATGTTTGATTAGAGGGGTTGGTCCTACGCAAATATGCGATAGTCTTTCTTTTTAATATGATGGACGTTGCTAAGAACCCATTTCACTTTTTTATTACACTGTGACGCATTTTGGGCTGGTAACGTTTTATCTCTAGGTTCGATCCTGGCCCTGGGTTGGATTAACTCTCACCTTCTCACGTCGTTGTCGAGGCAGTTGGGGAATTTATAGAGGGTCTTTGATTTCTTATAGGTCTACCTGATTATTAAGTCATTGACTGGTTATCACTGGGTCCACGTGATTGGAGAGAGGGCTTAAGTCCCGGCAATATGATAGCTATATCGTTGACCTCTGCGCTATCACTGTCCCTTTCTCTCCCTTTCATGAGAGGCCTTTAATCATTATACCATGTGTCCGAGTTATAATTTTTTTTTCTGGAATTCGGGGAACTTGATGTCCATGTTTCAGTCACATTTTTCTTCGCACAACATTATTACGTGTAAGAGGTCTGTTTACAGCCTGTCTGATGAGATGTGAAGTCCTATAATTCTAAAAACTTGTATCTTTTTCTGCCTACCTCAAAAACCTTCTTCTAATATCAGCATGGAATGTTTGGGGTTGTGTCCGAATGTTTAAAATCTTTGCCTGAAAACGTTCTCTCTTCCATAGTATATACCCTGATAGTGGTTCTTGCATACCCAAAATTTAACTCCACTCAGTCGCGTTATGTCTGCAATATGTTTTACACAGCCTGTGTAATTAGTATTGTTTTCTTTGCCTCCTTTCTGTCTAACCTTCACGCGGAGTAAGTATTTCTGAAGGAGTTTCTGCCCACTCGAAGTTATTCAGTTTTGCTCCAAGGGCGAGTGATTGCCTCAAGGGCGAGCGGTCAGTGAGCGCAATGCATAACAAGAGGGAAACTGCGCCCATCCCTTGCAAGTAGCTGACCTCTGCCCAAGGTACAAATATCCCATAAATCCATGGTACACTTGTTTTATGAGGGTTGCATATGGTCATTGCCTTCTTGAGGAAAGACTATGAATAACTATCGTGCCCTCTTCATAAACCCGTATACTATTAAGTGAACTGGTATGATATCCAAAATATGCCACTCTGACTCAGGTTTACAGTGTAATATTTCTCTTTTTTTTTGGCTTAATTTTTCCTTTAGTTTCTAGGAGTACCAGCTTTTTGCTTTAACTTATAATTAGGTTAGATTAGTTAAACTCGGAAAACTAATTCAGTAAATTTATCTTCTAGAAATTACAATGAATTCATTCAAAATAGTTTTCTTGGACCTCATGAAGAATTGGAACCTGACTTTACACAAAATACCAAAGTGTATAAACAATTTAATATAAAATAACCTAATCTAATCTAACTCAATCTAGCCTAACCTAACTGAAGAATTAGGGTCTATAAACATTTCAGGTACCACGTCTGTATAAACTCCGTTTCTTAATGAGGGAATTTAGGGCATTGGTTACTAAAGATGGTATAAATTAAAGTAGGTTAACTACTTCTATACTATATTAAGACATTGACGATAAATCAGTTAATAACGCACAAGATGGAACGGAGCATTTTCTGAAGCTGCTCTTGCAGCGACTTCTTCTTCTTCTCAGCTTTAACCCATTTTATATGGGGTCACCGTTGTGACTGAGTCGTCTCCATCTATTTCTGTTCTATGCTTCATTTTCATCAATACCCTTCCATTGCAAGTCTTCCCCTATACAATCACGCCATCTTTTTCTTGGTCTACCTCTCCTCCTTCTACCTCGAACTTTCATCTCCATCGTCTGTCTTCCAACTTGATGTTCGTCCCGTCGTACCAGGTGTCCATACCATCTAAGCCTTTCCCCCCCCTGTATTTTCTTTGATAATTCAACTACCTTTGTCGATCCTCTTATATACTTATTCCTAATTCTATCCTTCCTTGTTACTCCAGACATCCACCTCAACATTCACGTTTCTGCAGCGACACGTAGGTGAAATCTAAGTTGCAAATATTTAACGAATATCGAAGAAGAGTCAAATGAATAACAAGCCTGTCTCTGAAAGT
>JAXCGZ010004013.1:0-47500 GCA_037179515.1 Halocaridina rubra
TTACATCTGCCAAAACAAGTCCTTCGCAAGAAGGCAACCGTCCTAGCCCTTGGTAGATAAGGGAGTCCGTGACGTAAAACCGGAACATATATATATATATATATATATATATATATATATATATATATATATATATATATATATATATATATATATATATATATATATATATATATATATATATATATATATATATATATATATATATATATATATTACTCTGATGATGTCTATTCCAAAAATTCTCCTTAGATCTTATTATTATTATTATTATTATTATTATTATTACTATTATTATTATTATTATTATTATTATTATTATTATTATTATTATTATTATTATTATTTTTAACAATAATTTTCCTTTGACGATGATTGTGGAGATTATTATTATTATTATTATTATTATTATTATTATTATTATTATTATTTTTATTATTATTATTATTATTATTATTATTATCATTATTATTACGAATTTGTAATTAAACATTATTTTTACAATAAATAATGTAGTTTTGGTTGAGTGAAAAAGAGTTAATTAAAGATCTCTCTCTCTCTCTCTCGTTTCATTTCACTTACATTATATAGAATATATTTATATTAAAAGGAGAATAGTCTTACAAACAACGCATACATCAGTTACTTTACAAGCTGATGAGTCGTTTGGGGCAGCAAATGATAAATATTATAATGCACTTCTAATAAAAACGTTAATGAGTTAAAAGACCGTAAAATTAATTTCCTTTCCACGAATTCTTTATAATGTCTCTCTTAAATAGGAATTAGGTAGAAATTTTTCATGTAAATACAATTATTGCTTTAGTCTTAATCACGTTCATTACAGTGCTCATTTTAAAGGTAATAAACCTAAGTTTTAATTCTTTTTTTGTAAAGAAATATGAGAGGAGAGAGAGAGAGAGAGAGAGAGAGAGAGAGAGAGAGGAGAGAGAGAGAGAGAGAGAGAGAGAGAGAGAGTAATTGGATACACTTTATTAACAAATTTGTCATTCAGATACCAGATACAAATTTGAATATGGAAGGAGGATGCAAAACACGTGTTCTGAAAATATTAAGAACATAAGAACAGGGGACACTGCAACATGCTTACTGGCACACACGAGGCAGTTCCATTTTTGAATGATATTTTCAGCATGTCTACCCTATTCTATTCTACTCTACTTATTTATTCTATTTTTCATTTTATGATTTTTCTAATAAACACTAATCTATTCATACCCACCCTACCTCTGTCATATGTCTATCTAATCTACATTTGAAGGTGTCTAAGGTATTGGCATTTATCCTACTAGGAATACTCTATGGTATTACCAAGCCAATTTTCACCAATTTCCCTTCTGAACCTAAATTTATCAAGATTAAATCCATTACCCATTACGAGTTCTGGTTTGATCATGAATTTTTAAAACTTTATTAATATCACCCTTGTTAATCCCTTTAAACCATTTGTACACCTCAATCATATCCCCCCTAACTCTGTGCCTCTCTAGAGAATGTAGATTAAGTTTTTTTAATCTGTCATATGGTAGATTTAGGCATTGCATATTTTTTTTTTCGTTTTATAGTCTTGCTTTGGTTATTTATAATTCTTATTTTATCTTTATATACATTTGCAGAAAGAGGCTCATTCTCCTGCATCCTCCTCCTCTTCTACCACATAAGTTACTTGCTCACTGCCACCATGCATGTCCCAGTTTACTGTATAACTGTTGCCCACTGCATAATAGAGTAAAGTATAGTAATGTATGTTAATTTCTAGCTGTAAAGTGAATATGAATATCTTCTGTATACTCTTAAAAATAGATACAGGGCTTTCTGCTTTGCTATGTAGTAAGAAAATATTTTTTTTTACTTATCTTATATCTTTGGCATGGTGCGTTTATGTAAGGTTTGGAACGTATCTATGCCCTTTATCATTGTTTCCTATGGAAAATAACTCGTTTTTTCACGTGATTTTCCATTTACACGACAGTTCTGAGAACCTATCTAGGCGTTATTTTGAAAACAAGGTATATATATATATATATATATATATATATATATATATATATATATATATATATATATATATATATATATATATATATATATATATATATATATATATATATATATATATATATATATATATATATATATACCTAGTTCTTAGAATAACGTGAAGATAGGTTCTCAGAAGTGACGGGCAATGCAAAAATCGCATAATGTAACGAATCATTTTCCATAGAAACAATGATAATGGGCATAGATACGTTTCACAACTGTAAATAGACACACTATGCCAAAGATATAAGATAAGTAAAACATATTTTATAAGTACATAACAAAGCAGACAGACCGGTAGTTATTCATATTAACATGCAAATAGTGTACAGTATATAAGATATACAAATTTACTGTACAGGAAACAAATTAATGCACTCTATTATGCGGTGGGCAACAGGCCTACACTGGAACATACATGGTGGCGGTGAGCATGAGGATGAGGGAGAACGAATCTCTATCTCCAAATGTTTTTACTCTAGCACGATTTTTCCCTGACGATATTATATCGCAACATTGTTTGCCGTTTGTTCTAAATGCTTTTTTTCCATTCTCTCCATAATATTCGATCACATTGAGTAGTAGAAGAGGAGGAGGATGCGGGAGAACAAATCTCTATCTGCAAATATTTTTCCTCCTCCGTATCAGCTGATGCACACTCGCACGCTATTTCCCTGACGATATTATATTGCAAGTTTGTTCGCTGTTTGTTTTTAATGCTTTTTTCTATTCTCTCCATAATATCCGATTGCATTAAGCGGTAGAAGAGGAGGAGGATGCGGGAGAACGAATCTCTATCTGCAAACGTTTGCCGCCTCCGTATCAGCTGATGCACTCTCGCACGCTATTTCCCTGACGATATTATATCGCAAGTTTGTTTGCTGTTTGTTCTTAATGCTTTTTTTCCATTCTCTTCATAATATTCGATCCCATTAAGCGGTAGAAGAGGAGAAGGATGCGGTAGAACGAACCTGTATCTGCAAACGTTTTGCCGCCTCTTATCAGCTGATGCGCTCTTGCACGCCGTTCTCCTGACGATACACGAACCTTAACGCAAACACAG
Source organism: Halocaridina rubra (assembly GCA_037179515.1). Classification (NCBI taxonomy): domain Eukaryota; kingdom Metazoa; phylum Arthropoda; class Malacostraca; order Decapoda; family Atyidae; genus Halocaridina; species Halocaridina rubra. The sequence continues at coordinate 3,128 of JAXCGZ010004013.1, forward strand.
TTAGAACAAGCGATATATGCACGCAGTATGCTGGGTAAAGAGACACTGAAGCACATGGAAGCATGGCAGAAAAGTGCCTCCAAGGCGGTGTGACAGAGAGTTTCGCTCAAAGTCACCAGAGGCTGTTAGTTTCCTTATTAGTTAATTTAGTAACTGAACTGTCATTTTTCTAACTAAAAATAATTCCCACTTCTTGACTTTTGCAGATTATGATTATTTGCAATTTATATTTTAGCTTATAGCTAATTTTAAATATACCTTATTTAATATTCTTGTACGTGTAGAAAGCATAATCCCGATATAAAGGCTGCCCCCTGTTTCTGTTTTCCTACCGTTCCCTCATTTCAGTGAGCCTATCAGATACATTTTCTTTACAATTTTCTTATGATAAAATAGCTCTTGCTAATAAATTATTATAAAAATTGTTCTTGCTGATTATTTTGTTATAAATTTGACCTTGCTGTTACGTCATCAGCCAGTCTAGATATATTTCAGTAGCTTCTTTATTATTTGAATATTTAAATTCCGTCTCCTACAACGCAAAGAATGTTCTAGATATTGTTTACCAGTAACTTAACTTTCCATTATTATTCTCGTTTTATTTTATTGGCTTCCACTTGTTGAACCTATAATACTGTCTCTCCCTTTCATCTCTGCTATATTTGCCTGCCAGGGACCACCACTAAAGTAGCCCTGGAATAAAATAAGAGCCAGTTACTGCTCTAGAAAGATATCCTACAGATGACTCACCAGGAGGGACAATGAAGCGTCCTCATTGGGCGGCCAAACATCCCAGAGGCAGCATCTCGCCTCAGGGATAGAGTATGGTAAAGCTCGTGGGTCAAGCAAATTGGTTTTTCCAGAATTAGTTACATTTGTACTGGCTAAATCCTTCGAATTTTTTCTCAGATTCCATTCCAATACAAACGAACTTTTGTAGATTACCTAACTGGAATCGCACTTGCCAAAGTTAATTTCTAAACCCGGATATTACAGCTGATAAACATTGCTAAGAAGTTTCTTTTCATTGAATGTGATAAACGAAAATCTCATCCTCAGAAGATTGGTTATGAGCCCGTAAAAATCTATCCCTTCTCCTAACAAATTCTAATTTCATTTCACCCTTTTCTATTATCATAAATGAAGTGTTTTACATCAAAGACTCGTGAATAAAGCTATTTGCTATGTAAATTGAAAATAATTAATCATTTCACTACAGTGTTTCATGCTATAAACTGCAAATAATTAAAAGGCAATTTTACCCTGTTGGCTTTGCAAATATTTCCTGTTAACCACAGTTTAATGAATGCATACTGTATTTATCTTGCTGATTCTTCATATGTTGGGGATAAAGTGTTTTAAGTTATAAGTTGCAAATACTTCAAAAGGTGGTTTTGCCCCCCCCCCCCTTTTCATTGAAAACAGTTCTTGATAACCTAAAGTGAATGAATACTGTATTTATCTCGTAGATTCTTCCTTTATCGTAAATAGAGTGTTTTACCATTTTAATTGCAAAGCAGTAATAAGCATTGCAACTTTTGTGGTTGCTCACAATTTAAGGAATACATACGTTACTGTATTTGTCTTGCCTATTCTTCATTTATTGTGAATAAATTGTTTTCCTTTAATACCAGCAAAGAATTAATGGTTTTGTATGCTCTTATGGTAGCATAAATATTTTTGGTTAGCTGTGACTAACCAGTATATCATCATCCAGTAGAATAATATTGGAAACTCATTCTATGTGTGCTCATGCTTTCAGTTTCCAATTACTAACAGTGTGTCGTTTCTGTTTCTGCAATTGCAGTGTCCTCTATTTTACTCTGCCTGTGTGACAGAGGTAATCGTCGAGTTGAGGCCAAAGTCTTGGCATACATCTGTGGTGCCGGGAAACGAAATCGTGCTCACCACTTCCGGGATTCGAGGCAGCATTTCATAAAATTTAATAAAAAAATTTAATTTAATTCTTTTAATGTCATTGCATTTCCAAAATTAAAAGAAACTTGAATTCTGAGCTTCATTTAATCGAGGAGTGGTATACGGGTGGGGTGTTCAAGTACAAATATCTGTCCTATCTGTTTGTGAGCTCTTAGCCGAGTTCAGTACTTTGAGTCCCCTTAGTAAAACAGAATCTTAACAACTCTCCATTCCCCCAACAGGCGGTCGATTATATACTAAAATGAAAATAAAAAAAAAAATTTTTTGCATGGGCGTTATTTGTGTATTTCGTATTTTTTTACTATTATTTTTTATGGGCGTTATTCTAATTTCGCAGATTATAAACACGTTTATATATATATATATATATATATATATTATATATATATATATATATATATATATATATATATATATATATATATATATATATATATATATATATATAAAACACTGAACTGTTAACATACAGTCTAAAATGGAAGGAAAAGCCCATTAAATAAAACAACGAAAATATATATATATATAATGTACTTATTAATTTCGTGACCTAAGCTGGTCATCTTCTCAAAGTACTTTGAGAAGGTGACCAGCTTAGGTCACGAAATTAATAAGTACTTTATATATATATATTTTTGTTGTTTTATTTAATGGGCTTTTCCTTCCATATATATATATATATATATATATATATATATATATATATATATATATATATATATATATATATATATATATATATATATATATATATATATATATATATATATATATATATATATATATATAAAAGTGGACGGGGCGGGGGGACTAGGAATCCCCCCCCCTTGTATCAACCTCCTGCGAGACGTCAAAGAAGAAGGGGAGTAGAGGGGAGAATAACTTCTCCCCAAACTCTAGTTTTGGGGTGTCTAAATGTGCGTGGTTGTAGTACGATAGAGAGCAAAAGATGTGAGATTGGATATATGTTTGGTAAGAGGAGGATGGATGTATTGGCATTGTGTGAGACGAAGATGAAAGGAAAAGGAGAAGTGGCATTTGGTGATGTGACGGGTAGGGTGTCTGGGGTTGAAAGGGGGAGAGCGAGAGAAGGTGTGGCATTATTGCTGAGTGAATGGATGGTAAATCAGGTAGTGGAATGGAAAGAAGTGTCATCTAGGCTGATGTGGGTGAGGGCTAGGATAGGAAGGGAATGTTGGGCTTTTGTTAGTGCGTATGGGCCAGGATGTGAGAGAAGTGAGGAAGAGCGGGATGAATTCTGGAATGAGTTAACTAGATGTGTGGATGGTCTGAGTAGAAGGAACTATGTAGTTGTGTTGGGTGACTTGAATTCCAGAGTGGGTGATGGAGAGATAGAAGGTGTTGTAGGAAAGTATGGGATACCAGGTGGGAATGAGAGTGGCGAGAGACTGTTAGATATGTGTGTGGAGCAAGAGTTGGTAATAGGTAATAGTTTATTTAAGAAGAAGTTAATAAATAAGTATACATGGATGAGAGTGGCAAATGGAAGAGTGAAAGAAAGAGCATTGATGGATTATGAGTTGGTAGCAAAGAGCATGATTGGTAGAGTGAAAGATGTACATGCATTCAGGGGTGTGGCTGCTGGGATGTCTGATCATTTTTTGGTTGAAGCAAAAGTGGTAGTAGCAAAAGAGTGGGGAAATAGTGTGGGGGAATGTAGAAGGGAAATAGTGAAGGTGGAAGAGTTGAAAAAGCCAGAGAAGAGACAGGGATATCAGGACAGGTTGAGAGTGGCATATGACAGAGTGAAAGAAAGAGAAGTTGGGGAGTCAGGGGAGGAATTGGGGTTGATGAAGGAATGTTTTGTGGGACATGCAAGTGATGTGTGTGGAAAGAGGTTTGTTGGAGGTGGCATGAGGAGGGGCAGCGAGTGGTGGAATGAAGGGGTGAAAATGAAGGTGGAAGAGAAAAAGAGGGCTTTTGAGGAATGGCTGCAGTGTAAAAGTAGGGAGAAGTATGAAAGATATAGGGAGAAAAATGTGGAAACCAAGCGGAAGGTAGAGGAAGAGAAGAGGTTGGCAAATGTTAGGTTTGGACAGGATTTTAGTAGGTCATATGAGGAGAATAAAAAGAAGTTTTGGAAAGAAGTGAAGAGAGCAAGGAAGGGAGGATCGAGGATGGAAGAGACAGTGAAAGATGTGAATGGACATATGTTAAGAGGGAACGATGCAAGGAAAAGATGGGCAGAATATTTTGAGTGCTTGCTGAATGTTGAGGAAGATAGAGAGGCAGCTATAATGGCAGTGGAAGGGGTTCAAGGGCCAGTAATGGGAGATGAAAATGAGAGAGAGATTACAAGAGAGGAGGTGAAAAGGGCATTGTATGAAGCGAAAGCAGGTAAAGCACCTGGAATGGATGGTGTGAGAGCGGAGATGTTGAAAGAAGGGGGTGTGACTGCATTGGAATGGTTAGTGAGAGTGTTTAATATATGCTTTATGTTGTCATTGGTGGCAGTGGATTGGGTGATTGCCTGTATAGTGCCCCTATACAAAGGTAAGGGAGATATGTAAGAATGCAGTAATTTTAGGGGTATAAGTTTGTTGAGTGTGGTAGGAAAAGTGTATGGTAGGATACTGGTTAATAGGATTAGGGATAAGACAGAATATGTGATCGCGGAAGTGCAGAGTGGTTTTAGGAGAGGTAGAGGTTGCATAGATCAGATTTTTATAGTTAGGCAGTTATGTGAGAAATATTTAGCAAAGGGTAAGGATGTGTATTTTGCATTTTTGGATCTGGAGAAAGCATATGATACAGTTGATAGAGAGGCTATGTGGAATGTTTTAAGATTATATGGAATCAATGGGAAATTGTTGCATGCAGTGAAGAGTTTGTATGAGGGTAGTAGAGCTTGTGTTAGGGTAGGGAATGAAGTGAGTGAGTGGTTTCCCGTGAGTGTGGGACTGAGACAGGGATGTGTGATGTCACCATGGCTGTTCAATTTGTATATTCATGGAGTTGTAAGAGAGGTGAATGAGCGAGTGCGTGGTCGAGGTTTGAGAATGGTAGATGGGGATGATAACGAGTGGGAGCTGAATCAGTTGCTGTTTGCAGATGATACTGTGGTGGTGGCAGATTCAGAGGAAAAGCTGTGTCAGTTAGTGTCAGAATTTGGAATGGTGTGTGAGAGAAGGAAGCTGCGAGTGAATGTGGGAAAGAGTAAGGTTATGAGGTGTACAAGAAATGAGGATGGCGCTGGATTGAATGTTATGTTGAATGGAGAGACATTTGAGGAGGTTAATCAGTTTAAGTATTTAGGCTCGGTTATAGCTGCAAATAGTGGAGTGGAAGCAGATGTGTGTCACAGAGTGAATGAAGGATGTAAAGTGTTGGGTGCATTGAAAGGAGTGATGAAGAATAGAGGGCTGGAAATGAATGTTAAGAAAGTTTTGTATGAGAAAGTGGTTGTGCCAACTGTGATGTATGGATCAGAGTTATGGGGTATGAAAGTAAGTGAGAGACGGAAACTAAATGTGTTTGAGATGAAATGCCTGAGGAGTATGATTGGTGTATCTCGATTGGATAGGGTTAGGAGTGAAGTGGTGAGAGCAAGAACGGGTGCTAGGAGAGAAATTGCAGCCAGAGTAGATATGAATGTTCTGAGATGGTTTGGCCATGTGGAAAGGATGGATGATGAAAGGCTGCTGAAAAAGGTGATGAATGCGAGAGTTGATGGGAGAAATGCTAGAGGGAGGCCTAGGTTTGGATGGATGGATGGAGTAAGGAGAGCCCTGAATGATAGGAGGATGGATGTGAGGGAAGCAAGCGAGCGTGCTAGGAATAGGAATGAGTGCTGAGCGATTGTGACGCGGCTCTGATGGGCATCTGCTGTTGCCACGGGGCTGCATCTTACAGAGATAGCCCTGTGGTAGGGGCAGTAGGAGGAGCTGGCAGTTGTGAAGCGACACAGGTTGTGGAAGAGCCGGGAGGATGGGCTGTGGCACTCCAGCAGTGCCATCTGAACGGTTGCTAGCTCCCTAGTCATTGCCCATAGAGCAAAGTAATCCCCCTATTTGTTTTCCTTTCTTGATGTCGGCTACCCCCCAATTAAAGGGGGAAACAGCCAAGGTATATATATATATATATATATATATATATATATATATATATATATATATATATATATATATATATATATATATATATATATATATATATATATATATATATACCTCACCTAACGTCGTTAACTGGTTCCAGGAGAGACGATTTAAGTTGAAAAACGACTTAAATCGAATTACCTTGTCTCTAGGCTAGCCTAGATATACAGATTTACAGTAGTAGTAGTATAGTTGGGTGGGATATGCCTTTTGCAACGGCTCCCAAGTCTTGGTTTTGCTTTGCTAAATTGTTTGTGCAGTTTTTATTATTTAATTTCTTTTTCTACAAATTCTTTTTATAATTTTTTTCTTTCTTTGATGTCTTTTTCACTACAATATCTAGATAACCATATACTAGCAATTATTTCAATTTTCTTTCCTATACAGGTATACCTCACCTAACGTCGTTACCTAGTTCCAGGAGAGACGACTGGAGTCGAAAAATGACTTAAATTGAATTAGCTTGTCTCTAGGCTAGCCTAGATATACAGATTTACTGTAGTAGTAGTATAGTTGGGTGGGATATGCCTTTTGCAACGGCTCCCAAGTATTGGTTTTGCTTTGCTAAATTGTTTGTGCAGTTTTTATTATTTGATTTCTTTTTCTACAAATTCTTTTTATAATTTTTTTTCTTTTGATGTCTTTTTCACTACAATATCTAAATAACAATGTAATCGTTACCCTGAGTGTATGCCCTTACTAACCTCAGTCCGTGACGGGGCGCGAACCCGACCTGCCGCCTCAGAGTCGCAGACGCTACCATTTTGCCACGGAGACTACAAATAACAATATATTAGCAATTATTTCAATTTTCTTTTCTATGTATGGTGGTGCCAAAAAACTATATTCTGTTCTTATTTGTGCATATACTTCACAACATAGTATAAAATGTTCTAGGCTCTCTTCACATTTTTCACACGTTGGGCAGGTCGTATCTTTATTTTAAAATTTATGTACAGTAAACAAACTAATGAAATCTATTATACTGTTAGCAACAGGCTTAATTTCAAATGTATGGTACATTTTAAGATATATATTAATTACAAGATGGTAGTACTGTAATTTAAATTAAAATGTACTTCATCTTTAAGATACTTGAAATAACTTACCAGCTTACATGCATGTTTTTTATATTTATCATGCCATTAATTTTATTGAATTATACATATATTTTCTGTATGTTGCTGTATAATTCTGTTTGTGCATTCTGCATTTCTCTGAGCTTTACTTTTGCATATAATGTACTCTGTGCTGCCATACTGTGAGTTGTGTGTTAGTATTCAGCAATGTTTTATCAATGTGTACATCTCCCTGTAAACTATGTTCAATTCTTGGTTTTGTATCCATTTGAAGCATTATTTGTATAAACTCATGTAATGTCTGACGCCTTGGTGCAATAAATTAATAAAATAAAATAAATAATAATTTCTCTCATTTATGTATTCTGGCAACACTGATGGTGGCAGTGAGAAAGAGGCTGCATACGTTTTGGCACTCTTCTGTATCAGCTGATGCACCCTCACATGCTATTTCCCTAACAATATTATATTAAAAAAACTTTGCTGTTTGTTCTTAATGCTTTTATTCAATTTTTTTCATAATATCCGATTGCATTAGCGGTAGAAGAGGAGTAGGATGCGGGAGAACGAACCAGTGCTGCCAGGTCAAGCTGTCAAAAATTCCCTAGATTTGCTTAAAAAATATCCCTATTTGGCTCAAAATATCCCCGTTATCGATACATATACAAGGCTATATACATTTCAATTTCTTCATCTCAATTACCACAAAGTAAAAATATAAAGAATTAGAATAATAATAGCTAGGTCTCCAGAATATCCCTAGATTTTCCCGCTTCCTTTTTTGGATTTTCCCTAGATTTTAGTTTTAGTGATTTTTCAAGTTTCTTCCCTGTTTCCCTGTACCCACCTGAATTTCCCTAAAACAAGGAAATTTCCCTGTACCTGGCAGCCTATGCACGAACCTCTATCGGCAAACGTGTTGCTACTTCCGTATCAGCTGATGCACCCTCACACGCTATTTCCCTGACAATATTATATTAAAAATAACTTTGCTGTTTGTTCTTAATGCTTTTTTTTTTCAATTAGGTGCCATGGGGGCAAAATATAAGTCACAAATGAATGAGAATGAGAGTAGCCGATTCAAAGGTTTATTTTCAAAGGTTTCAAAGGTTTATTTAAGCTCTAACGACCCCTTTCGGAGTATGAGAGTACATACAGTGACAGATTACAAAAAATTTAATGAAATTGTAAGGCTGGCGGTAATAAGAACAAGATAGTTTCATTTTATGCACTGCATAATTGCAGTTAAGAGACAAGTTAATACTTATATGTTAAAGACTAATATTAGTATTTACAAGAAAATAGAACAAAAATACATTTACATTCTTTGTATACATGAATAATTATACATATATAATTTGACATATACTGTAACTTAATTATACATTTGGGTGTAAATGAGATCCATACAGACTAGTAAGAAAATTTAAGAGTAATGTAAATCAGAATTGAGCCATAATAATTCTAGTAAATTTGGCGAGATTGCAAATTTGTTTCCTACTTTCTACATGGAATAACTGTTCGAACTTAAACCTATTTGGCCTTGTAAAATAGTACCTTTTTATATACAGCTCCCTTCGACTACTAAAAGCTCGACATATCAGGATGTAGTGATACTCGTCTCCTTCTTCCTGGTTATCACACATTGTACAAAACATAGGACCTTGTGTATCTGAGTATCGATTATTGTCAATGGGAAGTTTATGATTACCACATCTAAATCTGGTGAGGTTCACCCTATCGAGAAAGTCTAAATCAAGCAGATATTTACTTACACCTAGTTCTTTTTTAAACATTTTATAATTTGCACATAACCTATTTTCATTAATTTCACCTATTAAATTTTGTTTATTAATATCACAGAGCCTAAGGGCAATACATTTTTTGACCCAGATTTGGTTGAAAGAATTTGGATTAATCCAAATGTTAGAGAGACCACATTTGTCAAGGCTACTTTTTATTTTAACTATCGATGTTGTCATGCAGTTTACGTAATAATGAGCACATAGTGTGAGATAGCTTATGTTGTTTACCCTGGCACATCCTCAGCCAGAAGTCCACCATTCTCCTCTCGACCTTGCTAGTCAAGCCAAATTGACCTAGTTCACCATAAGTCATACAGTTTGCTGAATTTTTCTTTATGTGGAGAAGACCTTTTAAAAATTTTCTATGAAATACATCAATTTGCTCTAGTTTGTGGAATCCCCATACTTCATTACCATAAAGGAGAACTGGAGTGACCAGCTGATTAGAGAGTTCACATTGGATATCTACTGGCAATGCTAACCTTCTGGCTTTAGTCAATAGACTATACATAGCTCTTTGGGCCTGAGTGATTTGCTTTTTAATAGCTTTATTAAAAGATCCATTAAAGTTAAAGGTTGTACCCAGGTAAACATAATCATCTACCACTTCCAACTCAGAATTACCAAACAAGAAATGGGGGTATGATCTAACCTTGCCTCTCGAGAATATTACTATTTTTGTCTTGCTGGTATTAACTGAAAGGTGCCACAAATTACAATATTCATGAACAGCACTTAAAGCAGTTTGCAAGTCTCCTGCTAATTCTGCCATAACAATAGTATCATCAGTGTATAAGAGTACAAACATTCTTACGAACACTTCGATATCGTCATCACCGAGGTTATTGCGTATTTCAGAAGCACATAGGTCAAGCCCTTTGTAGATCCTACTTACAAAATATTCAAAGTCATTCAAATACACAGCAAACAACAGAGGTGACAAGTTTTCACCTTGTCTAACACCAACATTGCAAGGGAAATATTCAGAGATTGGATTGCCTAACTTGACACAGGACTTAGCATTTTCATACATATTATATATAACTCCAATAACTCTGCCATTGATACCATTTGAAATTAATTTACACCACAAAGAAGACCTGTCAACTAAATCAAATGCTTTTTTATAATCTATAAAAGCACAATAAATGCACTTATGCTTGAAGAGGCATAGGTCAATAAGGGAGTGTAATACAAATATATGATCAATGGTACTGTAACCTTCTCTGAAACCAGCTTGCTCCTCCCCCATGATGCCTGCACCTTCAAGGTAAGCTGACAGGCGTTCATTTAGACATGCTGTAAAAAGTTTGCCAATACAACTTAATAAGGGAATACCTCTGTAATTGTCTGGATCATCAATAGAGCCTTTTTTCTCATACAAGGGCTTAAGTACACCAATGCACCAGTCAGTAGGTACTATTCCAGTTTGTAAAACAATGTTAAATAGTTTGACTATGGCAGCAATAACATTCTCAGGACAATTCTTCATGTATTCATTTATAACATTGTCAATACCACATGCTTTATTGTTTTTCAATTTGCGAATTACAGTCTTAACTTCTAATACAGTAAACAGCTTATTGATGTGCTCATTTATTGAGTGATTAATATTTCTAGGGTCAAAAGAAGTGTTTTCTCCTGGTTCCCCCTCCTCAGCTTTATTACTAAGTTTTTTAAAGTGCCCCATGAAAGTGTTTATTGCAATTTTACCTAGTTTTTCTGGTTGCTTATTTGCATTACATATAATATCCCAGTAACCCTTTGGCTTAGAATTTTTAAGTCCCCGCAAGGTTTTATGGAGTTTCTTATGATAACCCTTCATAGTATTCCTAATAAACTATTTGTATTCCCTGGCCCTGTTTCTAAGTTCTATTCTGGCTTCAGTTTTTTTTTTTTCAACCTGTTTTTTACTCTAAAGTACTCACTTCTTAAAGCTTTGAAATCTGGATTAAACCAAGGTTTATTTTTTGAGGTGTTTTGTGATGACTTTTTTTGACGTGGCCTCCGTGTTTCGCACATTCCTAATTTTTTGGCAGGATCTAGATACAAGTTACATAAACCCTTTGCTATATCATCAATTTCAACTTGTGTAGCTGTTTTCAGGTTGAGAACATCCATTTTATCCTTCAAGAAGCCAATTTCATGTTCACTGAAGGATACTCTGTACTCATTCCCTAATTGGGGGTCCCAATTGGCTTTGCAACATTCATTGCTAAGAGTGGAGTCAGAGCTAGGCTCATTATTGCATGTGGTAGTGGAAGGCTTTGGAGTGGTCTTGGGAAGGGTATTTTTGGAAGATAATGATACTGAAGTATCCTTATGTGATATACCATGCATAAACTAATCACTTCAAAACAATAGCGGTTTTGCGGGAATGACGAGTGACGACGCCTAACGGTAGATATTGGAACTACTTTACGTATTTTAATAAGATTTTATATGTTTTTATTCTTATTTATTGTACAATAACATGATTTTATGAGCTTTTGTTTTTATTTATAGAAATGGGATCCATATCCTCGAACAAAGAAAGTCCTTTTCGATAAATGCAAATGCCTGCTGCCATTCTTATTCTTAATCTTATTCTTATTATTATTATTATTACTATTATTATTATCATGAGTGACGACGCCAAACGGTAGATATTGGAACTACTTTACGTATTTTAATAAGATTTGATATGCTTTTATTCTTATTTATTGTACAATAACATGATTTTATGTGCTTTTGTTTTGATTTATTGTACAGTAACATGATTTCATGTGCTTTTAATGGTTTTCTAGTGATATTATGATTACAATATTTGTAGCAGACAGACGTAAAGTTGATTATAGTGACAAACTTAAATTTTTTATTTTTATTTTTCCTTTTATTTTTTTGAAAACCGACGTATAATCGAGAACGACCTAAGCCGAGGTATATATATATATATATATATATATATATATATATATATATATATATATATATATATATATATATATATATATATATATATATATATATATATATTTTACCTAATTGTAATGACCTAATTGTGCTTACGGGAAAGAGCCCAAAGCTCGTATCTTTCCATCTGCTGATCGGTTCCATTTTATACTTAGTGATACTTATCATACCTGTCCTTAAAACTATTGATTGAGATAGCATTAACTACCTCCTCGCTTAGCGCATTCCAATTATCAACTACTCTTACACTGAAAAAGTATTTCCTTACATCCTGCAAAGAAGTTTTCTTACGAAGCTTCAAACTATGACCTCTAGTTCTAGAGCCTGCCATATCAAAATATCGATCCCTATCCACTCTATCATAACCATGAAGGAATTTAAAGACTGTCACCATATCCCCCTCAATCTTCTAGCTTCGAGTGATGGTAAGTCTAATTCCCTCAGCCTCTCATCATAACTGAGATTACGTATTTCTGGCACCAGTTTCGTGGCATGTCTTTGAACTTTTTCAAGCTTAGCTATGTGCTTTTTCAAGTGCGGATTCCAAAAGGGGGCTGCATATTCGAGTTTTGGCTTCACCTAGGTTACATAAATATTTCTGAACATTTCCTTGTCCATGTGCCTGAAGGCTACCTTTACATTTGATAAGAATGCATATGCTGCCCTTACTATGCCATTTATATGTATTTCTGGAGACAAAGCTGCTAGTATGTTTACTCCTAGATCTCTCTCATTTTCTGTCTCTTGAAGTTGTACTCCAGCCACCGAGTAGTCAAGCTTGGGCCTTCTTGCACTTGTACCCATTCTCATTTCCTTACATTTTGAAGTATTGAATTTCATTAGCCACTTTTCTTACCATTCGTGCAGACTATTTAGATCTTCCTGAAGTTCTCTACCATTGTTCTCGATTCCTACTTTCTTCACAATCTTTGCATCATCTGCAAACATATTCATGAATGAATTTACAGACTCTGGTAGGTCATTTACATATACAAGGAACAAAAGTGGCCCTAAAACTGAACCATGTGGAACTCCACTACTATCTCTTCTCCATTCAGACACTGAGTGTCTTACTCTAACCCTCTGTTCCCTTTCTTCTAAGTAAGTTTTTATCCATTTCAAGACATTTCCGCCTATATATATATATATATATATATATATATATATATATATATATATATATATATATATATATATATATATATATATATATATATATATATAGAGTAATCCCTCGCTATATCACGATTCACCTACCACGAATTTAGTGCATTGCGATTTCTTTAGGCGAACTTTTTTTTTTTCATTGATTTTTTTTAAAATAATGATTGTGACACAAGGATGGGCCAAAAAATAAAAAAATAAAACAGCCTTTATCGGGCCTTGGCATGAAGAATACATAAAGTATAGAGAAACTGAGATGGAAAGTGTAATGACCTTTTAGATGTGAAGGGATTATAAAAGATGTGTAATGAATATCCAAGAATATTCAGTGTAGCTGTAGGCATCGAAAAAGAACCATAACTGAAGGAAGACTTAACATCGAACTGTCCTGGACAGACCTATTTAAGTTCAAAAAACCTTCAGCTGTAGTATCGAAACGGGCGGCACAAGGATGCAAACGTTTTGCCACCTCCGTGTCAGCTGATGCACCCTCGCATGCTATTTCCCTGATGATATTATATCGAAAGTTTGTTTGCTGTTTGTTCTTAATGCTTTTTTTTCAATTATCTTCATAATGTTCGATAGCATTAAGCGGTAGTAGAGGAGGAGGATGCAGGAGAACGAACCTCTAACCAAAACGTTTTGCCGCCTCCGTATCAGCTGATGCTTATTACTATTCAGGCACAATATCTTACTCATAAAATATTTATTTACTCACTCTATTTGGGGTTTATCTAATTTTCAAGATTATAGTTTTATTAATATTCCTTGGTTCTAAACATTATTCTATTTTCTTTACATATCAACCATGCTGCACGAAATTTTAACGTAAAGAAAGTCAGCTGAGAGAAAAAGAAAACTATACAGTTCGTTACAAAGAAAACGTATATCGTACTGTACATGGGAAACTTAAATGAAATATATATATTGTCTACACACTATTTCCCTGATGATATTATATCTAAAGTTTGTTTGGTGTTTGTTCTTAATGCTTTTTTCAATTCTCTTCATAATATTTGATTGCATTAAGTGGCAGAAGAGGAGGATGCAGGAGAACGAACCTCTATCTGCAAACGTTTTGGCGCTTCCGTATCAGCTGATACAGCTTCGCACGCTATTTCCCTGTCGATATTATATCGAAAGTTTATATGCTGTTTGTTCTTAATGCTTTCTTTTCAATTCTCTTCATAATATTCTATCACATAAAGTGGTAGAAGAGGAGGAGGATGCGGGAGAACGAACCTCTATCTGCAAACGTTTTGGCGCTTCTGTATCAGCTGATACACCCTTGCACGCTATTTCCCTGACGATATTATATCGCAAGTTTGTTTACCGATTCTTCTTAATGCTTTTTTTCAAGTCTCTTCATAATATTGGATCGCATTAAGTAGTAGAAGGGAAGGAGAATGTGGGAGAATGAACCTCTAACCAAAATGTTTTGCCGCTTCCGTATCAGCTGATGCTTATCGCTATTCAGGCGCAATATCTTACTCATAAAATATTTATTTACTCACCATATTTGGGGTTTATCTAATTTTCAAGATTATAGTATTATTAATATTCTTTGGTTCTAAACATTATTCTATCTTCTTTACATATCGACTATGCTGCATGAAATCTTAACGTAAAACAAAGTCAGCTGAGAGAAAAAGAAAACTTATTCAATACGTTTCAAAGAAAACATACATCGTACTGTACATGGGAAACTTAAATGAAATATATATATTCTCTACATGCTATTTCTCTGAAGATATTATATCGAAAGTTTGTTTGCTGTTTGTTCTTAATGCTTTTTTCAATCTTCATTATATCACGTTCATATAAATTTACGCTTGCGCACTGTTATTAATAAAGTAATATATATATATATATATATATATATATATATATATATATATATATATATATATATATATATATATATATATATATATATATATATATATATATATATATATATATATATATATATATATATATATATATATATATATATATATATATATCCTTGTGTAATTACCTACATGGGGGTTTTATTTCGTTTTTGTTATTACTTTTCCTCATTGCAGTTACTTAAAATTTACAAAGGTCTTATCCGCCCCTGCTTAGAATACTGCTCACACATCTGGGGTGCTTCTTCCTTTACTTATCTTCTTGATAGGGTTGAATCTAAGGCAGTCAGACTCATTAATGATCCTTCTCTTACTTCTAACCTGGATTCTCTCTCTCTTCGCCGTAAGGTATCTTCCCTTTCTATCGCTACTACTTCCATCGCTGCTCTGATGAGTTGGCGAGTTGCATCCCTCCTCCACTGCCGAGGCCGCGTAACACTCGCCAAGCGGCCTCATCTCACAGGTACTGTGTGGAGATTTGTAGCTCGCGGATTGGTCGGTGCAGCGACTGCTTCTTCCCATCTACCTCCAGACTCTGGAACTCTCTTCCTCCTTCTGTCTTTCCTAATTCTTATGACCTTTCATCCTTCAAAAAGCAGATCTATCGTCATCTTAGAGCCTAGTCCTCCATATCTCTGGGTCCTCTTTACTTTGACTGTTTTTTTCTGTCTGTCGTTTTCCTTTGTGTACATTACCTCATCTCTGTCTTGCCCTTAACCTTTTTCTTTTCCTTCTTCTTGGTATTTTCTCGTGCCCGGGCCTTTGTTGATGAGGGCAGTTTCTGCCTGTCCCCGGTGTCACTCTTAAAAAAAAAAAAAAAAAAAATGTGCTTATAAGAAAGAACTTTATGCTCGTAACTTTGCATCTCCTGGTCAGTTCCATTTTTGTACTCGGTGACACCATATTTGTCCATTATACTATGAATTGAGTTAGTATTAACTACCTCCTTGCTTTGCAAATTCCAATCAACTACTTTTACAATAAAAAGTACTTCCTTACACCCTGCAAAGTAGTTTTCATACGAAGCTTCAAACAATGACCTCTACTTCTAGAGCCAGTCGTATCAAAACATTGATCCTTATCCGTCGAAACCATGATGGAATTTAAAAAACCGTCACCATATCCCCTCATTTGTCTAGCTTTTAGTGATGGTAAGTTTAATTTCCTCAGCCTCTCATCATAATTGCGATTGCATATTTCTGGCACCAGTTTTGTGGCATGTTTTTGAACTTTTTCCAGCTTATTTTTGTGCGTGTTCAAGAGTGGATTCCAAAAGGGGCCTGCATATTCAATCTTTGGCCTCACATAAGATATAAAAATATTTCTGCCCATTTCCTTGTCCATATGGCTGAAGGCTACCCTTATATTTGCTAAAAAGCATATGCTGCCTTTACTATGTGTTGGGGGAATTGAGATTTGTTAAGATTCTGTTTTACTAAGGGTACTCAAAGTACTGAGCTCGGTTAAGAGCTTACAAACTGAGAGGCCACATATTTGTACTTGATCATCCCACCCGTATACCACTACTCGGTTAAATGAAACTCAGAATTCAAGTTTCTTTTAATTTGGAAATGCATTGACATTAAAACAATTGAATTAAAATTTTAAATTAAATTTTATTAAATGCTGCCTCGAATCCCGGAGGTGGCGAGCACGATTTCGTTTCACGGCATCACAGATGTTTGCCAAGACCTTGGCCTCAACTCGACGATTACCTCTGTCACACAGGCAGAGTAGAATAGAGGACACTGCAATTGCAGAAACAGAAACGACACACTGTCAATAATGGGAAACTGAAAGCATGTGCACACATATAATGAGTTTCCAATATTATTCTACTGGATGAAAATATATTGGTTAGTCACAGCTAACCAGAAATATTTATGCTACCATAAGAGCATACAAAACCATTAATTCTTTGCTCCATTAATTCTTTGCTGGTAATAAAGGAAAACAATTTATTCACAATAAATGAATAATAAGCAAGGCAAATACAGTAACGTATGCATTCCTTGAGTTGTGGGCAACCACAAAAGTTGCAATGCTTATTACTGATTTGCAATTAATATGGTAAAACACTCTATTAACGATAAAGGAAGAATCTACGAGATAAATACAGTATTCATTCATATTTGGTTATCAAGAACTGTTTGTAATGAAAATGGGGGGGGGGGGGCAAAACCACCTTTTGATGTATTTGCAACTTATAACTCAAAACACTTTATCCCCAACATATGGAGAATCAGCAAGATAAATACAGTATGCATTCATTAAATTGTGGTTAACAGGAAATATTTGCAAAGCCAACAGGGTAAAAACACTTTTGTTAAATGATTAATTATTCACAATTTATATAGCAAATAGCTTTATTCACAAGTTTTTGACGTAAAACACTTTATTTACGATGATAGAAAGGGGTGAAATGAAATTAGAATTTGTTAGGAGAAGGGATAGATTTTTACGGGCTCATAACCAATCTTCAGAGGATGAGATTTTCGTTTATCACATTCAATGAAAAGAAACTTCTTAGCAATGTATATCAGCTGTAATTTCCAGATTAAGGAATTAACTTTGGCAAGTGAGATTCCAGTTAGGTAATCTACAAAAGTTCGTTTGTATGGGAATGGAATCTGAGAAAAAAAATTCGTAGGATTTAGCCAGTAATGAATGTAACTAATTCTCGAAAAACTAATTTGCTTAAACCACGAGCTTTACCATACACTATCCCTCACCTTGTTTATGCCAGATGAATTCCTGTGAATATGCCACGTAAATAAGGTTTGAAATAAACTTGACTGCTGAGGCAAGATGCTGCCTCTGGGATGTTTGGCCGCCAAATGAGAGCGCCTCAATGTCCCTCCTGGTGACGTCATCTGTAGGATATCTTTCTAGAGCAGTAACTGGCTCTTATTTTATACAGGGCTACTTTAGTGTGGTCCCTGGCAGGCAATTATAGCAGAGATGCAAGGGAGAGACAGTACTTTAGGTGCAACAAGTGGAAGCCAATAAAATAAAACGAGAATAATAGTGGAAAGTTAGGTTACTGGTAAACAATATCTAGAACATTCTTTGCATTGTAGGAGACGGAATTTAAGTATTAAAATAATAAAGAAGCTACTGAAATATATCTAGACAGGCTAATGACATAACAGGAAGGTCAAATTTATAACAAAATTATCAGGAACAAAAATTTTTATAATAATTTATTAACAAGAGCTATTTTATCATAAGAAAATTGTAAAGAAAACGTATCTGATAGGCTCACTGAAAAGAGGGAACTGTAGGAGCAGCCTTTATATCGGGATTATGCTTTCTACATGTACAAGAATAGTAAATAAGGTATATTTAAAATTAGCTATAAGCTAAGATATAAATTGCAAATAATCATAATCTGCAAAAGTCAAGAAGTGGGAATTATTTTTTTAGTTAGAAAAATGACAGTTAAGTTACTAAATTAACTAATAAGGCATCTAACACCCTCTGGTGACTTTGAGCGAAACACTCTGTCACACTATGCCATTTATTGTATTTGCTGTATTTGCATTTCCAGAGACAAATCTTCTAGTATGATTACGCCTACATCTCTCTCATTCTCGGTCTCTTTAAGAGCTACTCTTGCTATTGAGTATCAAAGCTTGGGCCTTCTCTCACTTGTATCCATTCTCATTGCCTTACATTCTGAAGTAAAACATTTCATTAGTCACTTTTCTGACCACTCATTCAAACAATTTAGGTTTTCCTGAAGTTCTCTTACTTTATTCACAATCATTGCATCATCTGGAAATATACTGAAGAATGAATATACAGTCTGGTAGGTCATTGACATATACAATTAACAAGTGACCCTTAACCTAAACCCTTTGGAACCCTACTAATCCTTCTCAAGTCATACACTGAGCGTCTTACTCTATCCCTTTGCACCTTTTCTTCTAAGTAAGATTTTATCCTTTCAAAGACATTTCCACCTATTCTTGCAGCTTCTTAATAAGTCTCAGATGTGGGACCATATCAAATGCCTTCTAAACATTTAGGAATATGCAATTCACCCAGTCCTTTCTTTCCTGTAAGATACAGATTACCTCATCATAAATTTCTAAAAAGCTTGTTACTGATGATCTGTCTTTTCTGACAAAAGGTTGAAGGATTCCTAGTGAAGAGAGATGTGTTTTCTTAGTAATATTTCCATAACTTTGCAAACTATGTGGTCAAGAAAGCAGGCCTATATTTTAGGGCTGTATCCTTCCTTCCCTTTTGGAAAATAAGTAACGCATTCTTTCGTTTCCAGCATCTTGGAATCTCTCTAGATTCCAGCGACTTTCTTCAAATGTGATGCATATCGCCACTGATATTGGTTTAGCGCATTTCTTAAATACGTAAGGGGAAATAGTGTCAGAACCTGTAGTTTTATATGCATCTAACTCTATCAGTGCTTTGCATATCTTTGCGGCTAAAAAGATGATGTCATCTTATACCGGCTCATGAACTCCTATCTCGGCAATCTGAAGGGGTGGGGTATTTTCAGCAATAAATACTGACTGAATTTCCTTGTTCAGTTCTTTTTCAGATCGCTTCATCCGTGTCAGTGATGCTTCCATTCACTCTCTAACTTTAAAATCTGGACGGAATTCAAACCTAGGACACATCATCAGTGTGCCAAGGTGCTACCAACCACACCACCAGAGGTATAAAAGAAGAATTAAATTTTCAGGTAACTAATACACTAAAGAATGAATACATTCTACTGAATGCATTTCTTCACTTTGCTGCTTCCTCCCAACCTCTCTCGTGGCTTGTTTTCACCTTTAATTCAAATCCCTTGGTATAAAAGCATCAACAGTGATCAAATAAACACTTTATTATATGTGGAAACATGAAACTTAATTTATCCCTGGCAGGACTTCAAACCTACTGTGTCAAGGTGCTACCACAAGTGATGTTGGGAAGAAACTTTTACATGAACACAAATCATTCAGTAAAATGCATATATTCCCAAGCTTAGCAGTAAGTTGATAGTTTTTTCTTCTTTTATCCCTTCAGTGGTGTAGTTGGTAGTGAATTGGAACACTGATGATGCATCCTAAGTTCGACTCTGACACGTGCAAAAATTGTTTCATTCATATTATGTGATGATTATATATATATATATATATATATATATATATATATATATATATATATATATATATATATATATATATATATATATATATATATACAGTGATCCCTCGTTTATCGCGAGGGTTAGGTTCCGGGACAAGTCGCGATAGGTGAATTTTCGCGAAGTAGGAACACCTTAATTTTTTTTTTTTTTTTTTTTAAGATTATTGTGACACCAGGATGGACCAAAAAATGATAAAATAAAACAGCCTTTATCAGGCTGTAAAGAGAAACAGATGGAGAGTGTAATGACCTGTCAGGTGTGAAGGGATTATAAAAGATGTGTAATGAATATCCAACTTTCTGCTGGGTTTTAATATACCTCTGCATTACTCTCATGATGTATATTCCAAACATTCTCCTTAGATCTTATTATTATTATTATTATTATTATTATTATTATTATTATTATTATTATTATTATTATCCTTATTATTATCATTATTATTATTATTATTATTATTTTTAACAATAATTTTCCTTTGATGATGATTGTGGAGATTATTATTATTATTATTGTTATTAATATCATTATTATTACGAATTTGTAATTAAACCATTATTTTTACAATAAATAATGTAGTTTTGGTTGAATGAACAAGAGTTAATTAAAGATCTCTCTCTCTCTCTCTCTCTCTCTCTCTCTCTCTCTCTCTCTCTCTCTCTCTCCAACATTCTATTCTACCCAACCTCCCACACTCTCTTTGTCCCAGCCAACTAGGGAAGGGAGCTGTACACAGTTATTAAAGTAAATAAACCAACAGATGTACAAACAATGATGAGCCCTTAATAATAATAATAATAATAATAATAATAATAATAATAATAATGATGATGCTGATAATCTCCACAATCATCATCAAAGGAAAATTATTGTTGCCAATAATAATAATAACAATAATAATAATAATAATAATAATAATAATAATAATAAGATCTAAGGAGAATTATTGGAATAGACATCATGAAAGTAATGCAGAGGTATATTAAAACCCAGCAGAGAGCTGGAGATTCATTACACATCTTTTATAATCCCTTCACATCTGACAGGTCATTACACTTTCCATCTCCGTTTCTCTTTACAGCCTGATAAAGGCTGTTTTATTTTATCATTATTTAGCCCATCCTGGTGTCACAATAATCTAAAAAAAAAAAAAAAAAAAAAAAAAAAAAAAATCACGAGAGGTGAATTGCGATAGAGCGAGGGATTACTGAGTAATCCCTCGTTTATCGCGGGGGTTCGGTTCCGGGACCGGCCGCGATAGGTGCATTTCTGCGAAGTAAGAATAAATTTTTTTTTTTTTCTTAAGATGATTATGACACCAAGGCGGGCCAAAAATGATAAAATAAAAAAGTCTTTATCAGGCTGTAATGAGAAACAGAGATGGAGAGTGTCATTACCTGTCAGATGTGAGGGGATTATAAAAGATGTGTAATGAATATCCAGCTTTCTGCTGGGTTTTAAAATACCTCTGCATTACTTTCATGATGTCTATTCCAAAAATTCTCCTTAGATCTTAGTATTATTATAATTATTATTATTATTATTATTATTATTATTATTATTATTATTATCATTATTATTATTATTATTATTATTATTGGCAACAATAATTTTCCTTTGATGACGATTGTGGAGATTATTATTATTATTATTATTGGCAACAATAATTTTCCTTTGATGATGATTGTGGAGATTGTTATTATTATTATTATTTTTATTATTATTGTTATTATTATCATCATTAATATCATTATTATTACGAATTTGTAATTAAACCATTATTTTTACAATCAATAATGTAGTTTTGGTTGAATGAACAAGAGTTAATTAAAGATTCTCTCTCTCTCTCTTTCTCCAACATTCTATTCTACCCAACCCCCCACACACACTTTTTCCCAGCCAACTAAGGAGGGGCACTGTACACAGTTATTAAAGTTAATAAACCAACAGATGTACAAACAATGATGAGCCCTTACTAATAATAATAATAATAATAATAATAATAATAATAATAATAATCTCCACAATCATCATGAAAGGAAAATTATTGTTGCCAATAATAATAATAATAATAATAATAATAATAATAATAATAATAATAATAATAATAATAATAATAAGATCTAAGGAGAATTATTGGAATAGACATCATGAAAGTAAATGCAGAGGTAAATTAAAACCCAGCAGAGAGCTAGATATTCATTACACATCTTTTATAATCACTTCACATCTGACAGGTCATTACACTCTCCATCTCTGTTTCATTTTACAGCCTGATAAAGGCTGTTTTATTTTATCATTTTTTGGCCCATCCTGGTGTCACAATAATCTTAAAAAAAAAAAAAAAAAATTATTATTATTTTTTTTTTTTTTGCCAAAAATATCCGCGATAGGTCAAGCGCGAAATAGCGAGGGATTACTCTCTCTCTCTCTCTCTCTCTCTCTCTATATATATATATATATATATATATATATATATATATATATATATATATATATATATATATATATATATATGCTCCCTAACTTATGACCAACTTACGTTCTGAACAGCCATTCGTAAGTTGATAGTTGGTATAATCAGGGGACGAGAGAGAGAGAGAGAGAGAGAGAGAGAGAGAGAGAGAGAGAGAGAGAGAGAGAGAGTATTAAGCTAAGTTTAAAGTTTAGAAATAGTATTAAGCTTAGTTTTAGTAATTTTCAAGAAGCATTAGTAACATAGGGTCCCCCTTAAAAAAAAAAAAAAAAAATTGGGGAACCCAGGTTTGAATACAAGACTTACGTCTATTTTCGACTTGAGTCACCTTTCAGGACTGGAACCCTGATGTTATATAAGGACTCCCTGTATACGTATATCTTAAATAATTAAGTTCAGTAAATATTTTCTTTGTTATAAACCCTTCCAAAGAAGCGAATTAAACGAGATAATTAGCTATTATTGTATTTAAATTACCCTCATCCTGGAAATGAGTTCATAATTATCCAATGAAACTGATCGTTATCGTTTACAGTAATCTTCCTTGCAGTCACTTTTACCCGTACTACTACTACTACTAATAATAATAATAATAATAAACTTTATTTCCATTACAATACAATGGGTATTCGTCAGCCGGAGCAAGCCCCAACCCCCCACTGTGGTGCCCAACCACAGCAGTACCTGCCAGTAAACAGCTTAAACTCTCGGTCTTGGACGGGAATCGATCTTTCGACCTTGTGAATGCGAAGCCAGCGCGTTACCACTGTACTAGCCTACTAGGTAAAGGGATTATTTTTTATTTTATTATTTTTTCACTTTTAATTCCGCTTTATCGAAACATACTTATATCTTAAATCATTAAGTTCAGTAAATATTTTTTCGTTATAAACTCTTCCAAATAAGCAAAATAATTATCCATTATTGTATTGAATTTACTCTCATCCTGGAAATGAATAAGTAACGGGCTGAGTCCGGATTAAGGACCGTGAACCCTCTGGGGGATCAGCCCAATGTAGTAATAACATATTTATGTCATTATGCCTAAGAGATATCATAGTTTGTAAAGTAATTAATGTTCAATCTGGTTTTTGTAGTTATCCTTGCTGGCAAATACTTAGAAAAAGTAAATACACCAGAATGCAAATCTGTTTTTAAACAATAGAAATTTGACATTATAATGCATCCCAAATAAAATGTTCAAAGGACATTGGTCATTCTTGGTGTTGATCTGTATGTTACTCAGCATGATGATGAAATAAAGGCTGAAATAGAAAAAACATAACCCAGATAATAAAGTAGAAGCAGTAATTAGAATAACTACTAATAAATACCTTCTTAAGATCCAACCACCTGACCTAAGGTCTAAAGCTAATCCCCTCATGGATCCTCCTAGCAATCATAATTTCAGCTATATGTTTGGTATTTTTTCTTTTTAAATTCAATATAATTTTTCAATATAACCAACTGTATATAACAAAAATAAATAAATAAAGCCATTAACTCGATAAAAAATGAGATACTAGTGTAATAGTTTTTATATTTATAAGTGTGTTTTATAACATACAATTTTTTCTATAGATTATGTATTGATTGTTCTTTTGCCTTTCCAGACTCATCTGCCTTCCCCTGTCTCGTCAGCAGCTGACATAGCAAGCTTTCTCCTGAAAAGCAAGTCTCTCCCTACATATGTAAGCACACCACATGAGTATCGAATACTGTACAGGTACTATTTAGTTTTGTACTATACAGTAATACAGGACAGGTATTGTAGTGTAATACAGTCACCTTGCTATTTACTGGAGTTTAAACTACGCAAAATTGGAATAACGCGTCTTGAAAATAATAGTAAAAAAAACCACATTCCGCAAATAACAAGTGCGATAAAAGGCGAAAAAAAATGGTTCAGTTTAGTAACAAAGCAATCTCCTCTGGGGCAGTTTCCCACCATGTTGCCATGTTCTCCAGTCTCTTTTCACCCAGTATGAACCCCAACTACAACTACAAAATGGGATTTTCACCCTTATTGGAGTGATTTTCCACATAAGTCATCGTTGTACTAGTACAGCAATGATTTAGGATTCTCTCTCTCTCCTCTCTCTCTCTCTCTCTCTCTCTCTCTATATATATATATATATATATATATATATATATATATATATATATATATATATATATATATATATATATATATATATATATATATATATATATATATATATATATAAATAAATATGATTATAAATATATAAAAAGAGAGAGAGAGAGAGAGAGAGAGAGAGAGAGAGAGAGAGAGAGAGAGAGAGAGAGAGAGAGAGAGAGAGAGAGAGAGTAATAAATCTTTGTAACACTAGTACAACAAGGACTTATGTGAAAAAGTCACTCAAGTAAGGGTGAAAATCCTAGTCAAAAAGTCGTTATGGCTTAGCACTGTGATCACCGCCACCAACACCTGGTGTCCACCGTATATAGAGTGATAAATAACTAAATCAATAATAAATTAATAAACTGAATATATATATATATATATATATATATATATATATATATATATATATATATATATATATATATATATATATATATATATATATATATATATATATATATATATATATATATATATATATATATGAGAGAGAGAGAGAGAGAGAGAGAGAGAGAGAGAGAGAGAGAGAGAGAGAGAGAGAGTCATAAATCATTATTGCACTAGTATAACAAGGACTTATGTGAAAAAGTCACTCCAAAAAGGGTGAAAATCCCAGTCAGAAAGTAGTTATGGCTTAACACTGTGATCACCGCCACCACACACCTGGTGTCCACCATATGTAGAGTGAGTTAATTTCTTTAATTTTTGTTTTGTTTATCTGTATAACTTTAATAGTATACTTTTTAATTTTTAGCTTACATATGTATTTTAGCTTGGTTATGTACTTGTAAAATGTGCTTGACTTACCTTTTTGTGTTTGCTATAGTGTGATTACCTAATTGTGATTACCTAATTGTGTTTACGGGAAAGAGCCCAAAGCTCGTATCTTCCCGTCTCCTGATCGGTTCCATTTTATACTTAGTGATACTTATCATACCTGTCCTTCAAACTATGGATTGAGATAGCATTAACTACCTCCTCGCTTAGCGAATTCCAATTATCAACTACTCTTACACTGAAAAACTATTTCCTTACATCCTGCAAAGAAGTTTTCTAACGAAGCTTCAAACTATGACCTCTAGTTCTAGAGCCAGCCATATCAAAATATCGATCCCTATCCACTCTATCATAACCATGAAGGAATTTAAAGACTGTCACCATATCCCCCCCTCACTCTTCTAGCTTCGAGTGATGGTAAGTCTAATTCCCTCAGCCTCTCATCATAACTGAGATTGCGTATTTCTGGCACCAGTTTCGTGGCATGTCTTTGAACTTTTTCAAGCTTAGCTATGTGCTTTTTCAAGTGCGGATTCCAAAAGGGGGCTGCATATTCGAGTTTTGGCCTCACATAGGTTACATAAATATTTCTGAACATTTCCTTGTCCATGTGCCTGAAGGCTACCCTTACATTTGATAAGAATGCATATGCTGCCCTTACTATGCCATTTATATGTATTTCTGGAGACAAATCTGCCAGTATGTTTACTCCTAGATCTCTCTCATTTTCTGTCTCTTGAAGTTGTACTCCAGCCACCGAGTAGTCAAGCTTGGGCCTTCTTGCACTTGTACCCATTCTCATTACCTTACATTTTGAAGTATTGAATTTCATTAGCCACTTTTCTGACCACTCATGCAGATTATTTAGATCCTCCTGAAGTTCTCTACCATTGTTCTTGTTTTTTACTTTCTTCACAATCTTTGCATCATCTGCAAACATATTCATGAATGAATTTACAGACTCTGGTAGGTCATTTACATATACAAGGAACAAAAGTGGCCCTAAAACTGAACCCTGTGGAACTCCACTACTAACTCTTCTCCATTCAGACACTGAGTGTCTTACTATAACCCTCTGTTCCCTTCCTTCTAAGTAAGTTTTTATCCATTCTAAAACATTTCCACCTATTCTAGCCATTGATTGCAGCTTCCTAATAAGTCTCCCATGTGGAACAGTGTCAAACGCTTTCTGGAAGTCTAGGAATATGCAATCTGCCCAGCCCTCTCTTTCCTGTAAGATTCGGCTTACCTCATCATAAAATTCTAATAAGTTTGTTACTGTTGATCTACCTTCTCTGAAGCCATGTTGCCTCACTGACAAAAAGTTGAAGGATTCCAAGTGAAGAGAGATATGTTTCCTTAGTAGTTTCTCCATAACTTTGCAAACTATGCTGGTCAAGGAAACTGGTCTATAGTTCAGAGCCGTATCCCTCCTTCCCTTTTTGAAGATAGGTATCACATTTGCTTGTTTCCGGCATCTTGGAATCTCCCCTGACTCCAGTGACTTTTTAAATATGATACTTAGTGCCACTGATATTGAGTTTGCGCATTTTTTAAGCACATGAGGGGATATGTCATCAGGACCTGTAGCTTTATGAACATCTAAATCCATCAGCGCTTTGCATACCTCTGTGACTGTAAGGTTGATGTTCTCTAATACCGGCCCTTGAGCTTCTATCACTGCAGTCTGAGGGGGTGGGGTATTTTCTACTGTAAATACTGACTGAAACTCCTTGTTCAATTCTTTGCAGATCTCTTCATCCGTCTCAGTGATGCTTCCATCCGCTCTCTTTAGCCTTAAAACCTGTTCTTTTACCTTCAGTTTTCCTCTGATAAAGCTGTGGAAAAGCTTGGGATTTTCTTTAGCCTTCCTGGTGATGTCCCTCTCATAGTCTCTCTCTGCCTCTCTCTTTTTACTTAGGTAGTCATTTCTTGCTCTTTTGTAGGTTTGCCAGGCATTTATGTTTTTTCTCCTCCTATACCTTTTCCAGCATTTGTCTCTCCACTCCTTAGCTCTTTTACACCCATTATCGAACCATTTCTCTCTGGCATGAATTACACCTACTTTGGTGACAGGTATGCAGCAATCTACTATCTTCCCATATTTCTCACAAAAGATGTCATACATTTCTTGTACAGATTTGTTGTAAAATAAGTTTCTCCAGTCAATAACTGTAAAAAGCTCATTCATTTTGATGTAGTCTCCTTTCGGATAGTTCCTCCTCATGTCCTCAGTGCCTCTACTCTCAGGAAGAATATCTTCAATGATATACTCCATCAACAACACACAGTGGTCACTCTTTCCAATTGGTGGTTCATACTCAATTTTTTCAATATCCAACACATTATCTGTGAACACTACATCAAGTAGTGATGGCTCATCCCCACCCCTGGCCCTTGTTGGTTCCATTACATGTTGGTGTAGGAAATTCCCTTGTACGCAATCTAGGAATCTTGCCCCGAATGAGTCCTCACCACTGTGTGGGTCAAGATTTATCCAATCTATCTCTTTATGATTAAAGTCAACTATAATCAAAATCCTACATTTTTTTTCCCGTGCCATGTTAACAACTGAGTTTATGACTTCAATAGTACCTATATGACTTTCCTCATAAACTTCAAGCGTATTTTGGTTCCTTGGTGGGTTGTATACAACAGTTATTATAATGCCCTCTGACCCAGTATTTATGCGAGCAACAAGAAATTCCTTGAATTCACTTTCTACAGCCAAGTTTATTTCTTCAACTTGAATCCTTTCACTTATGAGCAGTGCTATCCCTCCACCAGTCCTCTCAGATCTTTCAACCCTTAGTATTCTGAAGTCCTTAGGAAAAACTGTGACACTGTTTATGTCCTATCTTTTAATTCTACTGCCTTATCAGCTAATCCATCAGCATTTGTGTATAACAATCTTAATAAGGCCCCATCCCCTGATCTTCTGTCATTATCTTCTTTATCTCCCCTTTGTCTGGAAGAACTCTGAAATGAAAATTTTTCTTCTGTTCTTCATTTCTTTCCTCATTTAACCTTCTTGCCTCTTGCAACAAGTTTTTGATATTTCCCATCTCTTCCTGTGTTCTGTATCGTCTAATGAACACTTCTTTGAATTCTTGAAGGTCTTTTAAACTTTTTTTTTTCAACAATATTTCCCTACATGTTTCCCCTCTCTCAAAGGTTACTTTTGTTGGTCTCGGCTTTCCTTCCCTCGAATATTTACCTAGTTGGTGTATGTTTACAATATCCTCAGGACCACAAACTACTCCAAGCTTTCTTATCAGGTCTACAACCCTAGCTGTTTATACACACATGCATGTGGAATGTATCTATGTATATTAACATTATTCCTTATGGAATTAGACTATTTACATTACATGTAATTTATATGACGTGAGACTTTTGAGAACCTATCTATGCGTTATTTCAAGAGATGAGTGTATAGTACAGATATTTTTGTGTATGTATTGTTTTATTATACTGTACAGTACTTGTATATTATGTTAATTTAAAAGTTTAGCAATAGTATTAAGATTAGTTTTAGTAATTTTTTAAGAACCATTAGAAACATAGAGGCTTTTTTTTTTTTTACATAGGTAGGGGGACTCAGGTTTGAATCTAAGTGAATTCAGAGTTACGTCGATTTTTGACTTAAGTTAGCTGTCAGGAACGGAACCCTGACGTTATATGAAGACTTCCTGTAAATACATTGTGGAGGATTTCCTAAATGTTATTAACCTTCGATCTCATAAGCCCCTAAATGCGGTAATCCTGACACGGCTTCAGTATAGGGCTACAAACGATCTCAAATTTAAATCCTCTTCCAATAAAAATAAAATTAATATTACATGCATAGGCATACATACAAATATTTCATAAGGGGGTATGTGAACTGCTGATATTTAAATTATTAAATAAACTCTCTTTACCTTAAAATAAAACTTCCTCATACAGAATAATAAACTTTCAAACATACATTCCACCTTCAAGTGTTCTACTAATATGAGCTCATTCTGTCCCTCACACGTAATTATAAACACTGTTAAAAATAAGTTAAATCTGTACTCATCTATCTGGAAAACCCAGGTATGTGAACTGCTGATATTTGAATCTTTAAATAAACTCTCTTCACCTTAAACTAAAACGTCCTCATACAGAATGATAAACTTTCCAACATACATTCTACCTGCTAGTGTTCTACTAAAATGAGTTCATTCTGTCCCTCACACGTAGTTATAAACACTGTTAAAAATAAGTTAAATCTGTACTCATCTATCTGGAAAACCCAGATGTCTTCAGCAATCACGGGACTCGAAATCAAGCTCATCTCTAACACACATTCTTCGACTTGAGTGGCTCTTAGAATTTCACGAGAACAACTAATTAATCATTATTAAACGTATATGCACCGTCAATGATCATGGTAGCAAATGTATTTTATAACTCTCAACTACGACTGATTTCACACATCATAAACATGAATGTCTTGTGGCATCTCACAAGAACAGCTAACATTTTGTAAGAAAGTCTCACAAAACTTCCCAGGTCTGTTGATGGAAACAATTACATATAACGATTCTTTGTTCGCACAGGCGAGGGAGTAAGCGTTATCCCGAGGGGGTGACATATTTCTGATTAATCCTTTGATGTCTCAAATTTCTCTCTCTTCTACAGCTAGTCCAAAGAATGAACTACACATTACACATTTGAATAAAAGTGTAAATTTGATGTAAATGAATAGGTATACATACTATATCCGTAAATATACATACATGAACATAAGCTACAATAAACAAAACTATCATGCAAATAACATTTACATATGTACGTAGAAGTAACCTGTCTTGCAATATATTCAAGACATCCTGGGCTTCTCCAAAAATCAGTGTTACAATTTATCATCAAGGATTAAGTGTGCCCGCAGTTCTTCAACCTTTTGGACTGCTTGACGTTCAGATCTTTCATAATTTGGTGATTTCCAATTGTATACTTCTGATAACAGATCATTCCATGAGAGCTTTTCAGACCAGGCTCTCTAAATAAGAATGTTTTCTCTTCTTAGCGAGGGTGAAATTAGACCTAAGGAGTCAAAAACTATTCTCACTAGTGACAAAAGTTTCTGTTTGGTCTGCACTTCTTCTCTAGCCTTCAGACCTTTCAAAGACAACTTGTCTGTATTAACATTCCAGATTAAACTTAAGACTGATACTTTAGGAGTTCAAGATTTTTCAGAAAAAAACACTAATCCAGTAACCTTTGAAGTCTTACATTGTTGGAATTCCATGCTTGAAGTGTATTTCGGTATATGCCAACTCTACATCTGCAATACTGTATATATTAAACTCTTTTTCTTCACTGGTACAAGCATCCAACTAATTATCTTCATGTAAGTTCTCCAATATCTCCAACTGTTCTACTAAAGACTTAATTTGTCCAAAGGCTTTCTGAAAATTGTGTGGGAGAGGAGGGCTGATAGGCTTGGCTTACAGGGAACAGAATCTTCAAAACTTTCAAGTGTAGTATCTTCTTCTTAACTCACTTCTTGCTAATTTACTCCAATATTCTCTGGTTCCTACAGTTATTAGCAGGTTCTACGGCCTCTTCAATCAATAACTTATTAACAGGCTCTATGGCCTCTTTAATCAACACTTTAGTAGAAGCAGGCAAAGATTGTGTTCCTACTTGCATAACAAATTGGTTTTGCACATTACTGTGTTCATGCTGACCATCACATGGAATATGATGATACAACATGGCACCACCTGGTGGTTCCAGCAGATTATAGACATCCCGCTTGTTAATACCACTAACAAACTGACTAATATGTAATGCACCCATAACAATCCCACTGTTCTCAAGTACATCACTATCTTAGTCATGTATGGTCATCTTCTCTGAGGAACTATGGGGAATCCTTTGTCGTCGCCCTTGATATCTCTAAGGCTTTTGACAGACTCTGGCACAAGGCTCTGTTGGCCAAACTCCCTGCCTATGGCTTTACCCCTTCTTTCTGTTCTCTGATTTCTAGTTTTCTTACTGACCGTTCTATATCTGTAGTTGTTAATGGCGCGACATCTAGCCCTTTCTCTGTTACCAGTGGTGTTCCACAGAGCTCTGTTCTTTCACCTACTCTCTTCCTTCTCTTCATCAATGATCTTCTACAATCCCCATCTTCCTCTCTTCTTCATGACTTTGCTGATGATTCTACCCCTCACTTTTCCTCTGCTTTTCTTCACAACCTTCATCTGTTACTCGTAATCAATCTCGTATCACTCTTTCTTCTACTCTTAATTCCGCTTTGCAGAGAGCATTTGAATGGTTCACTCAAAATTTAGTTAAATTCAGTGCCTCCAAGACACAGTTTCTGGCTATCTCTTTATCTTCTTCTCCTCCTGTTAACCCTATTGTCTTCGAAACTAATGAAATTTATCCTCTTAACTCTATCAATATATTAGGAATCCATATAGCCTCTAACTTGTCTTGGAGGAATCACATAATCCAAATTTCTAAATCTTCATCTAAAAAATTGGGGGATTTGTTTTGTTTTTGTCATTACTTTTCCTCATTGCAGTTACTTAAAATTTACAAAGGTCTTATCCTCCCCTGCTTAGATTACTACTCTCACATCTGGGGTGCTTCTTCCGTTACTTATCTTCTTGATAGGGTTGAATCTAAGGCAGTCAGACTCATTAATGATCCTTCTCTTACTCCTAACCTTGATTCTCTCTCTCTCCGCCGTAAGGTATCTTCCCTTTCGCTTTTCTATTGCTACTACTTCCATCGCTGCTCTAATGAATTGGCGAGTTGCATCCCTCCTCCACTGCCGAGGCCGCGTAACACTCGCCAAGCGGCCTCATCTCACAGGTACTGTGTGGAGATTTGTAGCTCGCGGACTGGTCGGTGCAGCGACTGCTTCTTCCCATCTACCTCCAGACTCTGGAACTCTCTTCCTCCTTCTGTCTTTCCTAATTCTTATGACCTTTCATCCTTCAAAAAGCAGATCTATCGTCATCTCAGAGCCTAGTCCTCCATATCTCTGGGTCCTCTGTACTTTGACTGTTCTTTTCTGTCTGTCGTTTTCCTCTGTGCAACATTACCTCATCTCTGCCTTGCCCTTAACCTTTTTCTTTTCCTTCGTCTTGGTATTTTCTCGTGGCCGGGCCTATATTGATGAGGGCAGTTTCTGCCTCTCCCGGTGTCACTCTTAAAAAAAAAAAAAATACCTTTATCGCCTAACTTGTGACCATTAGACTTTAACGCATTTGTAGCTGTTGCTATTCCTGGAGTGTGGATACTAATTAGCATGTCATCAACTAACAGTAATTTAACTCTCGCTCTTAAAGTCATGCTCGCAATCTTCATGCAACTACATGCAATGCATTTTTCTGCTTAAATGTGGACGGGTTTTAACTGTAGAGTTTTACATGCTAAGCCTTTTCTTAAACAAGGCGGAAGTTTATCTATAATTTACATTATCTTAACCATTACCACATCAATTCTTATCGGGTTCGAAGGACCAAAAGCTGTGTAGGATTTCCTATGTGTTATTAACCTTCGATCTCATAACCCCCTAAATTCAGAAATCCTGACACAGCTTCGGTTGAGGTGTACAAATGATCTCAAAATTAAATCCTCTACCAATAAAAATATAGTTCATATTACATGCATAGGCATACATGCAAATATTTTATAAGCGGTTTTGTGAACTGCTGATATGTGAATTATTAAATAAACTCTCTTCACCCTAAATTAAATTTTCCTCATACAGAATGATAAACTTTCCAATATATATATATATATATATATATATATATATATATATATATATATATATATATATATATATATATATATATATATATATATATATATATATATATATATATATATAATATATATATATATATATATATATATATATATATATATATATATATATATATATATATATATATATATATATATATATATATATATATATATATATATATATATATATATATATATATATATATATATATATATATATATATATATATATATATATATATATATATATATATATATATATATATATATAGTTCTCAGAATAACGCCTAGATAGGTTCTCAGAAGTGTCGGGTAAATGGAGAATCGCGTGAAAAAACGAGTTATTTTCCATAGGAAACAATGATAAAGGGCATAGATACGTTCCAAACCTTACATAGACACACCATGCCAAAGATATATGATAAGTAAAAAACATATTTTATTAACTACATAGCAAAGCAGAAAGCCCTGTATCTATTTTTAAAAGTATACAAAAGATATTCATATTCACTTTACAGCTAGAAATTAACATACATTACTATACTTTACTCTATTATGCAGTGGGCAACAGTTATACAGTACACTGGGACATGCATGGTAGCAGTGAGCAAGTATCTTATGTGGTAGAAGAGGAGGAGGATGCAGGAGAACGAACCTCTATCTGCAAATGTATACAAAGATAAAATAATAATTATAAATAACCAAAGCAAGACTAAAAAACGAAAAAAAAAAATTAATTATGCAATGCCTAAATCTACCATATGACAGACTAAAAAAAACTTAATCTACATTCTCTAGAGAGGCACAGAGTTAGGGGGGATATGATTGAGGTGCATAAATGGTTTAAAGGGATTAACAAGGGTGATATTAATAAAGTTTTAAAAATTCATGATCAAACCAGAACTCGTAATGGGTAATGGATTTAATCTTGATAAATTTAGGTTCAGAAGGGAAATTGGTGAAAATTGGCTTGGTAATACCGTAGAGTATTCCTACTAGGATAATAAATGCCAATACCTTAGACACCTTCAAATGTAGATTAGATAGACATATGACAGAGGTAGGGTGGGTGTATATATAATGTATAATGATGATGATCTTTTCTTATCGTAATCCTCTTTGTACTGGTGGAAGAAGCCTCCGTGGGCACTTATTTACTATATTATTATTATTTTTTTTTTTTTTTAAATATAGTAAATAAGCACCCGCGGAGGCTTCTTTCACCAGTACAAAGAGGATTACGATAAGAAAAGATCATCATCATTATACATTATATATACACCCACCCTATTAGGTAGAATAGAATGTTGGGGAGAGAGAGAGAGAGAGAGAGAGAGAGAGAGAGAGAGAGAGAGGAGAGAGGAGAGAGAGAGAGAGAGAGAGAGAGAGAGAGAGAGAGAGAGAGAGAGAGAGAGAGAGAGAGAGAGAGAGAATCTTTAATTAACTCTTGTTCATTCAACCAAAACTACATTATTTATTGTAAAAATAATGGTTTAATTACAAATTCGTAATAATAAGATAATAATAATAATAATAATAATAATAATAATAATAATAATAATAATAATAATCTCCACAATCATCATCAAAGGAAAATTATTGTTAAAAATAATAATAATAATAATAATAATAATAATAATAATAATAATAATAATAATAAGATCTAAGGAGAATTTTTGGAATAGACATCATGAGGGTAATGCAGAGGTATATTAAAACCCAGCAGAGAGCTGGATATTCATTACACATCTTTTATAATCCCTTCACATCTGACAGGTCATTACACTCTCCATCTGTTTCTCTTTACAGCCTGATAAAGGCTGTTTTATACAGTTTTTTACTATTATTTTTGAGGGGCGTTATTGCAATTTCGCGGATAAAATAATCGCATATAAAAGGAACAAGGTGTATATATATATATATATATATATATATATATATATATATATATATATATATATATATATATATATATATATATATATATATATATATATATATATATATATATATATATATATACAGTAACCCCTCGTTTATCATGGGGGTTCAGTTCCGGGACCGGTCACGATAGGTGTAAAACTGCGAAGTGGGAGCACCATATTAAAAAAAAAAAAAAAATTAAATTAAATTATTGTGACACCAGGACGGGCCAAAAAATAATAAAATAAAACAGCCTTTATCGGGCCTAGGCATGTAAAATACATAAAGTAAAAACAGAGATGGAGAGTGTGATTACCTAATTGTGTTTACGGGAAGGAGCCCAAAGCTCGTATCTTCCCGTCTCCTGATCGGTTCCATTTTGTACTTAGTGATACTTATCATACCTATCCTTAAAACTATGCATTGAGATAGCATTAACTACCTCCTCGCTTAGCGAATTCCAATTATCAACTACTCTTACACTGAAAAAGTATTTCCTTACATCCTGCAAAGAAGTTTTCTTACGAAGCTTCAAACTATGACCTCTAGTTCTAGAGCCTGCCATATCAAAATATCGATCCCTATCCACTCTATCATAACAATGAAGGAATTTAAAGACTGTCACCATATCCCCCCTCAATCTTCTAGCTTTGAGTGATGGTAAGTCTAATTCCCTCAGCCTCTCATCATAACTGCGATTGCGTATTTCTGGCACCAGTTTTGTGGCATGTCTTTGAACTTTTTCAAGCTTAGCTATGTGCTTTTTCAAGTGTGGATTCCAAAAGGGGGCTGCATATTCGAGTTTTGGCCTCACATAGGTTACATAAATATTTCTGAACATTTCCTTGTCCATGTGCCTGAAGGCTACCCTTACATTTGATAAGAATGCATATGCTGCCCTTACTATGCCATTTATATGTATTTCTGGAGACAAATCTGCCAGTATGTTTACTCCTAGAACTCTCATTTTTTGTCTCTTGAAGTTGTACTCCAGCCACCGAGTAGTCAAGCTTGGGCCTTCTTGCACTTGTACCCATTCTCATTACCTTACATTTTGAAGTATTGAATTTCATTAGCCTCTTTTCTGACCACTCATGCAGATTATTTAGATCCTCCTGAAGTTCTCTACCATTGTTCTCGTTTTTTACTTTCTTCACAATCTTTGCATCATCTGCAAACATATTCATGAATGAATTTACAGACTCTGGTAGGTCATTTACATATATAAGGAACAAAAGTGGCCCTAAAACTGAACCCTGTGGAACTCCACTACTAACTCTTCTCCATTCAGACACTGAGTGTCTTACTCTAACCCTCTGTTCCCTTCCTTCTTCCTTCTAAGTAAGTTTTTATCCATTCCAAAACATTTCCACCTATTCTAGCCATTGCTTGCAGCTTCCTAATGAGTCTCCCATGTGGAACAGTGTCAAACACTTTTTGGAAGTCTAGGAATATGCAATCTGTCCAGCCCTCTCTTTCCTGTAAGATTCGGCTTACTTCATCATAAAATTCTAATAAGTTTGTTACTGTTGATCTACCTTCTCTGAAGCCATGTTGCCTCACTAACAAAAAGTTGAAGGATTCCAAGTGAAGATATGTTTCCTTAGTATTTTCTCCATAACTTTGCAAACTATGCTGGTCAAGGAAACTGGTCTATAGTTCAGAGCTGTATCCCTCCTTCCCTTTTTTAAGATAGGTATCACATTTGCTTGTTTCCAGCATCTTGGAATCTCCCCTGACTCCAGTGACTTTTTAAATATGATACTTAGTGCCACTGATATTGAGTTTGCGCATTTTTTAAGCACATGAGGGGATATGTCATCAGGACCTGTAGCTTTATGAACATCTAAATCCATCAGCGCTTTGCATACCTCTGTGGCTGTAAGGTTGATGTTCTCTAATACCGGCCCTTGAGCTTCTATCTCTGCAATCTGAGGGGGTGGGGTATTTTCTACTGTAAATACTGACTGAAACTCCTTGTTCAATTCTTTGCAGATCTCTTCATCCGTCTCAGTGATGCTTCCATCCGCACTCTTTAGCCTTAAAACCTGTTCTTTTACCTTCAGTTTTCCTCTGATAAAGCTGTGGAAAGGCTTGGGATTTTCTTTAGCCTTCCTGGTGATGTCCCTCTTATAGTCTCTCTCTGCCTCTCTCCTTTTACTTAGGTAGTCATTTCTTGCTCTTTTGTAGGTTTGTCAGGCATTTATGTTTTTTCTCCTCCTATACCTTTTCCAGCATTTGTCTCTCCACTCCTTAGCTCTTTACACCCATTATCGAACCATTTCTCTCTGGCATGAATTACACCTCCTTTGGTGACAGGTATGCAGCAATCTACTATCTTCCCATATTTCTCACAAAAGATGTCATACATTTCTTGTACAGATTTGTTGTAAAATAAGTTTCTCCAGTCAATAACTGCAAAAAGCTCATTCATTTTGATGTAATCTCCTTTCGGGTAGTTCCTCCTCATGTCCTCGGTGCCTCTACTCTCAGGCAGAATATCTTCAATGATATATTCCATCAACAACACACAGTGGTCACTCTTTCCAATTGGTGGTTCATACTCAATTTTTTCAATATCCAACACATTATCTGTGAATACTTGATCAAGTAGTGATGGCTCATCCCCACCCCAGGCCCTCGTTGGTTCCATTACATGTTGGTGTAGGAAATTCCCTTGTACGCAATCTAGGAATATTGCCCCGAATGAGTCCTCACCACTGTGTGGGTCAAGATTTATCCAATCTATCTCTTTATGATTAAAATCTCCCATAATCAAAACCCTACATTTTTTCTCCTGCATGTTAAAAACTGAGTTTATGACTTCAATAGTACCTATATGACTTTCCTCATAAACTTCAAGCCTATTCTGGTTCCTTGGTGGGTTATATACAACAGTTATTATAATGCTCTCTGACCCAGTATTTATGCGAGCAACAAGAAATTCCTTGAACTCACTTTCTATAGCCAAGTTTATTTCTTCAACTTGAATCCTTTCACTTATGAGCAGTGCTATCCCTCCAACAGTCCTCTCAGATCTTTCAACTCTTAATATTCTGAAGCCCTTAGGAAAAACTGTGACACTGTTTATGTCCTCACTCAACTTAGTCTCTGTAATTGCTACTATATATGCCTTACTGTGGTGAATCCTATCTTTTAATTCTACTGCCTTACCAGCTAATCCATCAGCATTTGTGTATAACAATCTTAATGAGGCCCCATCCCCTGATCTTCTGTCATTATCTTCTTTATCTCCCCTTTGTCTGGAAGAACTCTGAAATGAAAATTTTTCTTCTCTTCTTCATTTCTTTCCTCATTTAACCTTCTTGCCTCTTGCAACAAGTTTTTTATCTTTCCCATCTCTTCCTGTGTTCTGTATTGTCTAATGAACACTTCTTTGAATTCTTGAAGGTCTTTTAGACTTTTTTTCTCAACAATATTTCCCTACATGTTTCCCCTCTCTCAAAGGTTACTTTTGTTGGTCTCGGCTTTCCTTCCCTCGAATATTTATCTAGTTGGTGTATGTTTACAATATCCTCAGGACCACAAACTACTCCAAGCTTTCTTATCAGGTCTACAACCCTAGCTTTATTTTCTTTAAGTCTCCCCTGCCATGTTGGCTCCTGGGATTCGCTTATGCCTGAGATTACCACTCTCTTCTCTTTATCAAGTGCCTGTTTGATGA
The DNA here is from genome assembly GCA_037179515.1 of Halocaridina rubra. NCBI lineage: Eukaryota > Metazoa > Arthropoda > Malacostraca > Decapoda > Atyidae > Halocaridina > Halocaridina rubra. The sequence goes on from JAXCGZ010004013.1 coordinate 42,050, forward strand.
GTGGGTTTGCCCTTTCCATCACAACGTCTTTCATTTTTTTGATTACTGTCTCCATATAGTCAACTGTTTGTATGTTTTCCAGTGCCACCACCTTTACAGCCTCTTTTACTGCCACATTCCCCTTTAGTGCATCAGCAAAGGAAGTTTTCATGGCATCATTTTCCATATTCAGCTCCTGGAACTCTTTTCTAAACTGTTCAATGTTTTCCTTAATCTTGACATTCCAAGCAGCAATCTCGTCTCTCTCAGAAGAGAGCAGTGAACTAACATCTAATTCCTTTAGGTTGTCATTCAGCTTTTTGTTTTTATCTTCTTGTTTAGAAGTGCTTTATTTGCTTCCTCCAAAGATCTTATTTCCTCTTTGAGTGTTTCATTCTCTTTAATTTCTCCATCCATATTCCGAATTTTTTCATCAAGGCATATAACCATTGCCTCTAAATCCTTGACTTTCTGTTTTAGTCTCCTGATAGCTACCCCTCCTCCCGACCCATTGGTGGGAGAGGTTTGGGACAGAGATGGCCTCATTTTTATGTTCTCCCTCTCACAGAATATAGAAAGAAGAAGAGAAAGAGAAAAAAAAGAGAAAAACTTTTATGTAAGCTAACTAGCCAACTAGGGAGGGGCTGTTCACAGGTATAAATTAAATAAACCAACAAACATACAAGCAATGATGAGCCCTAAATAATAATAATAATAATAATAATATTAATAGTAATAATCTTCACAATCATCATCAAACGAAAATTATTGTTGCCAATAATAATAATAATAATAATAATAATAATAATATCTAAGGAGAATATTTGAAACAGACATTATGAAAGTAATGCAGAGGTATATTAAAACCCAGCAGAGAATTGGATATTCATTATACATCTTTTATAATCCCTTCACATTTGACAGGTCTTTCCACTCTCCATCTCTGTTTCTCTTTACTTTATGTATTCTTCATGCCAAGGCCCGATAGAGGCTGTTTTGTTTTATTATTTTTTCGCCCGTCCTGGTGTCACAATCATATAATTTTTTTTTTCCAAAAAAATCCGCGATGCACTGAATTTGCGATAGGTGAACCGCGATATAGTGAGGGATTACTATATATATATATATATATATATATATATATATATATATATATATATATATATATATATATATATATAGAAACACCTCGTTTATCACAGGGGTTTGGTTCCGGGACCGACCGCGATAGGTGAATTTCCGCAAAAAAAAAATAAATAAATAAATAAATAAATAAAATAAATAAATAAATAAAGATGATTATGACACCAGGACAGGCCAAATTTTTTTAAAATAAACCAGCCTTTATCAGACTGTAAAGAGAGACAGAGATGGAGTGTGTAATGACCTGTCAGATGTGAAGGGTTTATAAAAGATGTGTAATGAATATCCAATTCTCTGCTGGGTTTTAATATACCTTTGTATTACATTCATGATGTCTATTCCAAAAATTCTCCTTAGATATTATTATTATTATTATTTTTATTATTATTATTATTATTATTATTATCATTATTGGCAACAATAATTTTCCTTTGATGATGATTGTGGAGATTATTATTATTATTATTATTATTATTATTATTACGAATTTGTAATTAAACCATTATTTTTACAATAAATAAGGTAGTTTTGGTTGAATGAACAAGAGTTAATTAAAGATGTTTCTCTCTCTCTCTGTCTCTCCAACATTCTATTCTACCCAACCCCCCACACTCTCTTTGTCCCAGTCAACTAGGGAGGGGCACTTTACACAGTTATTAAAGTAAATATACCTACAAATGTACAAACAATGATGAGCCCTTAATAATAATAATAATAATAATAATAATAATAATAATAATAATAATAATAATAATAACAATAATAATAATATTAATAATAATCTCCACAATCATCATCAAATGAAAATTATTGTCTCCAATAATAATAATAATAATAACAATAAGATATGAGGAAAATTATTGGAATAGACATCATGAAAGTAATGCAGAGGTATATTAAAACCCAGCAGAGAACCGGATATTCATTACACATCTTTTATAATCCCTTCATATCTGACAGGTTATTACACTCTCCATCTCTGTTTCTCTTTACAGCCTGATAAAGGCTGTTTTATTTAAAAAAAAAACTGTTAAAAAACTGTACACTCTGTATTATAAGTTTTCATTATAAGATTAGAAAATGCTCTTATAAACATAAAAAATATTACACTACAACAAAATAAGTTCTCATTGTAAAATTATAAAACACACTTAAAAACATAAAAATATTACTCTACAACAAAATAAGTTCTCATTGTAAAATTATAAAACAGTTATAAACATAAAAATATTACATTACAACAAAACTGTAAGTATTGCTTACTTTTAATGTACTATGTGGTGTGCTTGCATAGGGAGGGAGAGACTTGGTCACGGATGTGATCTTTGTCTTTGATGATCTTGGCCATGTTCATACAGGCTAATCTGAGATTGCAGCCAATATTAGCAGAATATTCGCCCTTTTCAGCATGATTTGCCACTTCAGTTTTAATTTCCATAGTGATGGCTTTTCTTTTATTAGTGGTACTGCAATCAGAACTATCACTAACACGCTTAGGAGGAATAGAAAAGTCCGTAACGAGCGAACAGAACACAATGAGAGAGCAGACGAAATCACTATACACAATGTGGCGAGCGGGAATAAACTGAGCAGTGGTCCTTCTCCTGCTTCTAATGCTGCTTGACATATTCTCCCACTACACTCACCAAACTATCTTGAATGAAATCATGTTTACAGCTTTATGTTTGGTACTTTTTCTTTTTAAATTCAATATAATTTTTCAATATAACCGACTGTATATAAAAAAATAAATAAACCCATTAACTTGATAAATACAAATACAGCTGTGCATTCGAGTGAAAATAATATCGTATTTATTACTATGTGTTTGGTATCTTTTCTTTTTAAATTCAACATAATTTTTCAATATAACCAAACACTGTATATAAAAAAATAAATATATAAAGCCATTAACTTGATAAATAAGAATACAGAACAAGTGTTCTTTATGATCACAGTGTCCCCAGTGCCAGGTAAGTATGAGAACAGCTGTGTTTGCTACTGTTATAATATATGGAGCCTTTGTAACGGCTCCACATATTAAAACAGCTACATTTGTATTCGTGTGTATTAGAAGAAAATTGTGTTTACAGCTGTTTGGTATTTTTCTTTTTAAATTCAGTATAATCAATTACATAAACAAATAAATAAATAAAGCCAATAACTTGATATATATAAATACAGCAAAGCTGCTAGCTGTGTATTCATGTGTATTTTGATTAAAATCGTATTTACCGCTGTGATTGTTTTTTTTTTTAATTCAATATAATCCATCAATATAACCAAATATTTAAAAAAAATAAATAAAGCCATTAACTTGATAAATATGAATAGAGCAGTACTGCTAGCTGGCATTCCTCCGCCGCTCTTACAAAATATTTTGGCGCGTGGTTTGAATTTACCGCACCAGCCAGGTAGGTCCAAAAATTTATTTATTAATAATTTCTTGGCCTTTGTCGTAATGACATAAGTTGGATCGACGTTATATGAGGACCTACTGTATATATGTACATATATAGAACCCCTAGTCACGAATTTAATCCGTGAGTCAAAATGTTCGTAATTCGAAATAATTTTCCCACTGAAATTAATGTGAATCCAATTAATCCACTCCCCACCCCCAGAAATAAACCTTTTTAATTTCTTTTATGGGTTTATGTTTTATAAAATATAATTCATTTATAGGAAAATAACCTTATTTATTATATATAAATACTGTAAAGTATATTTTACTGTACTAAAATAAAACATAGTACAGTTTTTACCTTTGTAGTTGATAGTTATTGGCACACGTGAATGGTGGTGGAGGAGGAGGAGGAGGAGGACTACTCCTTTGAAGGAGAGTCCCCTTCCATAAATACGTTGGGCAACTGTTCAGGTGCAGGCTGTATTTCTGGTGTTTTCTCTCTACATGTAGGTTCTCTCTTGGAAGGTGATTCTCTTGCTGGTATTGGCACATTGCAATTCAAGCAATTTTTCGGAGGTGAGTTCTTGTTTGTGGTCTCCAACAACTCCACATCCTCCTTGTTCACCTCCAAGCCCAAACTTTTGCCCGTGGCCACAATCTCATTCACTGTATTAACAGCTGTCTCCTCCTTGAAATCCTCGAAGCCTCAATCGGCCACACAACCTGGCCAAAGTTTTCTCCAGGCAGACTGCAACGTGCAGTAAGAGACCTTTATCCATGCCCTGTCAGTGAGGCCTATGCAGTGGAGGATATTGAAGTGGTCTTCCCAGAATTCATGAAGGATCAAATCAGTGTCGTTGGTGACCTAGAAGAACCTGGTAAAAGACCCTTCGTATACAGTTTCTTAAAATAAGAAATGACTTGCTGGTCCATGGGTTGGAGGCCAGGAGTGGTGTTTGGAGGCAGAAATTTGACTTTTATGAAGTCGTATTCAATATCCCATTACCAGAGACACTTAAGTGGCAAACGTTTTGCCTCAAGATATTTTTTGACAGCTGGCACAAAAACTTCTGGCAACCTTTCTATGAAAAGGATACATGTTACCCAAGCCTTGCTATTTGACCTCCACATTACTGGAAGTCTAGCCTTCGACACATTATTGCACTTAAAAACACATGGATTTTCAGACTGGTAGACTAAAGGAGGCTTAATCTGGCAATCCCCGCTTGCATCAGCACACAATAAAAGTGTAAGCCTGTCTGTCATTGGTTTGTGGCCAGGTAGTGACATCTCCTCTTGGGTTATGTAGGTAATTTTAGGCATTTTTTCCAAAACAGTCCTGTTTCATCAGTTAAAAACATACTGCGAGATGTAACCTTTACTTTCGATAAATTTAGCGAATTCTACCACATAGGCATCCGCTGCCTTTTGGTCCAAACTAGCTGCCTCTCCATGCCTAACAACACTGAATTCCAGTTCATAGACAAAATTTTTCAAACCAGCTTCTACTTGCTTTTAATTCATCAATTTTAGTGCCACTAGCACTCGGAGTTATCGTTACTAAATCATGGTGTGACTGAAGAGTCTTCACACATATTGTAGCCTCACTATCTCAAGCAAGCTCTTTTTCATTTATCCAAACTAACAATTTTTCTACCTCTTTTATGATCTATGACCTATGCTTCATTTAAAATGTTACTCCTTTAGCCAAGTCAGCTGCCTTTAAGACTTCTTTACTCTATAAAATAGTACAGATGGTCGATTTCGCCATGTTATAATGCGTGGCGATATCAGAAACAGGAACTCCGTTCTCATGATTATCTATTACTTATTTTTTTGCTTCCACTGTAATACGTTTGGACTTTTTAATGCCACAATCATTAACACTTTTCACTTTCTTAGGAGCCATAATGAGGGCTAGC
>JAXCGZ010004013.1:52500-67500 GCA_037179515.1 Halocaridina rubra
ATATACACAGTGATCCCCCGCTGGATCGCGTTTTCACTGTACCACGGTTTTTTTTTGGCAAATTATTATTTTATTTTTTGGGTATATGCAAAATATTAAAATATTAAAAAACTAAAAATTCTCAGTATTTAATTTTTTTTATTGAAAAAAAAACATATTTCATTATCTAATTGATAAAAAACTTATTTCCCAGCCTACGAATAATAAAGCAGTAAAAAATAGTAAAAAACATAAATTTAGATATACGTACGTACAGTATAACTCACAGTATTGCATCATGCAAAATAGTGTCCTATAGCGTACAATGTATTGGGGTTGCAGCTACGTGAGCTAGCATATATATTTATATTTCCAGTATGTTCATGATTTTATTGATAAAAAAACGTATTTCTTAGCCTAAGAATAATAAAACAGTAAAAAATAGTAAAAAACATAAATACTAACAGTATTGCAACATGTAAAATACGATACCGCTGTTAGCATTTCGGACAAAGGCTCGTTCAGTTTAACTCACGTGTGCGCCGTTCACGTTGTGCTTATTAAACGTTTTGCTTGTGTCCAATAGCGTACAATGTATTGGGGTCGCAGCTACGTGAGCTAGCATATATATTTATATTTCCAGTAGTTTCATGATTTTATTGATAAAAAAACGTATTTCTTAGCCTAAGAATAATAAAACAGTAAAAAACATAAATACTAATAGTATTGCAACATGTAAAATATGATACCGCTATCAGCGTTTCGGACAAAGGCTTCCACCATCTTCCATTGTCTCGCCTCACTCGTGTGCGCCGTTCACGTTGTGCTTATTATTATTAATATGTTTTGCTTGTGATTTTTTTATTCGCATATTTTAACCTTTGCAATGCCTCCCAAGCATCTTCTAAGGCTTCTTGTAGTGAGCCTAAGCGGCGAAGAAAAATGTTAACCATAACAGATAAGGTAAGTTTACCTATCGCGTACATATAAATTTACGTTGCATGCTGTTATTTAAAAGTTTAAAGTTTAAAGTTTGCGGTTTTAGCCCTCCTATCAGAGGCATCGCCCCTGCTCTGGCGGGAGTCAACCGGTGCAAGCCCCAACCCCCCACTGTGGTGTTCAGACAGAGCAGTGACCTTCCCAGTAAACAGCTTAAACTCTCAGTCCTGAACGGGAACCGATCTGTCGACCTCGCGAATGCGAGGCCAACGCGCTACCACTGTACTAGCCAGGGTGGTTTTTTAACAGTGCAGGGAGGGTTTATACAGTAAACGTAAAAATATATGCAAAATACCTATGTACATGAGTATGTCATATAAATTTACGCTTGCATGCTGTTATTTATGAAGTAAAGGGTGGTTTGTTAACAGTACAGGGAGGGTTTATACAGTTTATACGGTGTAAACGTAAAAATAAATTAAAATATCTATGTACATATAGGCTGATCCTACTCCGCGATTTTCCTGTTTCGCGCTGGGTCCCGGAACCGAACCCCCACGATAATGGGGGATCACTGTGTGTATATATATATATATATATATATATATATATATATATATATATATATATATATATATATATATATATATATATATATATATATATATATATATATATATATATATATATACAGTGATCCCTCGTTTATCACGGGGGTTAGGTTCCGGGACCGACCGCAATAGGTGAATTTCCGCGAAGTAGGATCATCCTATATGTACATAGGTATTTTACATTTATTTTTACGCTTACTGTATAAACCCTCCCTGCACTGTTAAAAAACTGCCCTTTACTTTATTAATAACAGCGTGCAAGCATAAATTTAAATTTTTTTGTATATGAAAGTGATAGGTAAACTTATGTGAAAGAACCATATTATCATCATGTTCTTGTGATAGTTGTTGGAGTGCTGTCACGTGTTCATACAGACGTTCGAGTGTAAGGCCAGGATCTTCGATTTCCTCTTGGCTCAATTACGAAGTGAATTGAATATACAGTACATAGGAAAACTCTTGATCATTATTAAAAATATTGAAGTGGAGAGGCCAAGTATCCTATCAGTGGTATTTTGAAATACAATAGTACATTGTACTTTGTACAAACTGGTCTCAATTCATGTCAGTGTTCAGAAACCAATTGTGTTCCTTCTCCTATGATGGAGGTGGATGGCATTGAAAACTGTTAAAATGACATTAGTGCTCCCCCAGTAGAGGAAATCTCTTATATCACACGTTAAAGAAGATATGCAGAAGCCGCTTGAATTAAAGAGGAATCTGTTGAGGCAAAGGAAACGATACTGATGCTCCCCCAGTAGAGGAAATCTTGTAAATCACACGTTAAAGAAGATCTGCAGAAGCCGCTTGAAATTAAAGAGTCTGTTAAGGCAAAGGAAATGATACTGATGATCCCCCAGTAGAGGAAATCTCTTGTAAATCACACGTTAAAGAAGATCTGCAAGAGCCGCTTTAAATTAAAGAGGGGCCTTTTGAAGCATAGGAGACTGTTATCGAAAGAACCCAACCCCTGAAGCATAACATATTAATAAGCATAACGTGAACTGCGCACATGTCAGTTAGACTGAACGAGTGAGGCGAGACAATGGAAGATGATGGGAGAACCAAACTTCAATCAAAACGCCAATAAGACCCCGTGATACAGAACATACAGAAAAACAATTCTGTGATTCGTCGTCTCCCACCCTTACAGCCAATAGCACTCCATGAACTATCTCACGTAGGTGCGAGCCTTTGCGTTTTCCAAGACACCAATACAGTGTACGCTATTGTACAGTATTTCACATGGTGCAATACTGTGATTGTATAAGTTTAAATTTATTTTTTACTATTTTTAACTGTTTTATTGCTCTTAGGCTAGGAAATACTTATTTCATCAATAAAATTATGAAAATTTCAATATGTACTAGCTCACGTAGGTACGACCCTTTTCGTTTTCCAAAACACTGATATCGGTATCTTATTTTACAGGGTGTAATACTGTGATTGCTTATGTTTTTTACTGTTTTATTATTCTTAGGCTAAGAAATACATATTTTATATCAATAAAATAATGAAGCTACTGGAATTTTAATATATACTAGCTCACGTAGGTGTGACCCTTTGGGTTTTCCGAAACGCTGATACCGGTATCGTACTTTCTATGGTGCAGAGTTACATGTTAAAATTTATGTTTTTTTTTACTATTTCTTACTGTTTAATTATTCTTAGGCTTGGAAATATATTTTTGTATCAATAAAATAATGAAAATTTTTGTTTTCAATAAAATAATGAAAATACTGGAAATTTTTATTTCTAAAAATTTTCATATTTTCGCATATACCCAGAAAAACAAATCGCCCAAAAAAACCGCGATACAGTGAATCTGCGATAGGTGAACCACAATATAGCGAGGGATTACTATATATATATATATATATATATATATATATATATATATATATATATATATATATATATATATATATATATATATATATATATATATATATATATATATATATATATATATATATATATATATATATATATATATATATATATATATATATACAGTGTTCCCCCGGTTATTCGCGTTCTCACTGTATCGCGGTTTTTTTTTGGATAAATTATTATTTTATTTTATGGGTATATGCAAAAATATTAAAATAAAAAAAAAAATTCTCAGTATTTTCATTTTTTTTTATTGAAAAAAACATATTTCATTATCTAATTGATAAAATAAAATAATTTCCCAGCCTACGAATAATAAAACAGTAAAAAATAGTAAAATACATAAATTTAGATAGATAGATAGATACGTTTATTGACCACCTCTTTTGAAAAGTAAAGTATAATCTTTACAAAAGGAATATTTGGTCCAAATTACAATGAATAAAAACAATTGATTTTGTACAATCATCAAATAAGTAAATGAATTTTAAATTAATATACATTGTACTAATAACTGAATGATATACGTACGTACAGTATAACACAGTATTGCATCATGCGAAATAAGTGTTTGATAGCGTACAATGTATTGGGGTCGCAGCTACGTGAGCTAGCATATATATTTATATTTCCAGTAGTTTCATGATTTTATTGATAAACAAAACGTATATTAGCCTAAGAATAATAAAACAGTAAAAAATAGTAAAAAACATAAATACTAACAGTATTGCATCATGTAAAATACGATACCGCTATCAGCGTTTCGGACAAAGACTCGTTCAGTCTAACTCACGTGTGCGCCGTTTACGTTGTGCTTCTTAAACGTTTTGCATGTGTTCGATAGCGTACAATGTATTGGGGTCGCAGCTACGTGAGCTAGCATATATATTTATATTTCCAGTAGTTTCATAATTTTATTGATAAAAAAAATGTATTTCTTAGCCTAAGAATAATAAAACAGTAAAAAATATAAATACCAACAGTATTGCAACATGTAAACTACGATACCGTTATCAGCGTTTCGGACAAAGACTTCCACCATCTTCCATTGCCTCGCCTCACTCGTGTGCGCCAGTCACGTTGTGCTTATTATTATTAATATGTTTTGCTTGTGATTTTTTTACTCACATATTTTAACCTTTGCAATGCCTCCCAAGCATCCTCCATCTTCTAAGGCTTCTTGTAGTGAGCCTAGGCGGCAAAGGAAAATGTTAACTATTGAAGATAAAGTGAAACTTTTGGATATGTTGAAAGAAGGAAAAAAGTTTGTGGATGTCGGCCGCTATTTTACGTAAACTTAAAAATTATTGTAAAATACTGTACCTATGTATGTCACGTCATCATCATCTCATTCACGGTAAGTTTTCCTATCACTCTCATAAAGAATTACGTTGCTTGCTGTTATTTATAATGTAAAGGGTGTTCTTTTAACAGTACAGGGAGGGTTTATACAGTGTAAACGTACAAATACATTAAAATATCTATGTACATATAGGCTGATCCTACTCCGTGGTTTTCCTGGTTCGCGCCGGGTCCCGGAACCGAACTACCGCGATAAGGGGGGTAACACTGTATATATATATATATATATATATATATATATATATATATATATATATATATATATATATATATATATATAGAGAGAGAGAGAGAGAGAGAGAGAGAGAGAGAGAGAGAGAGAGAGAGAGAGAGAGAGAATGGTTCGATTCCATACATTCAAAAAAGGATTGTTTCACATCCACTCCAGCCTTTTTGTTTTAGTTAAATATACTGTGTGTGCATGTATATATACTGTATATATAATAATAATAATAATAAACCTTTATTTCCAATGTACATTGGGTATTCAAATAAGATACATATATATTCCAGATAGACATCTGTGGTGTACGATATAGACATACTTAAACAAACAAATCATAAAGATGAGTGTACCATTAAAAATTACAAGTAAAATCGTCCTTTAAGAGTAACTTCTTAAGATTACATTTAAAAGTATACACTGAACCAGCATTTTTTAGTTCACTGGGAAGCTGATTATATAAATGAGGTCCACGAATGTTTATATCTCTTGAGCCAATATCAGTTTTAGACCTTCGTACTAATAAATCTTCCCCTTGACGGGTAGTTAACCCGGTAACTGAGCTTACTGTAGAAAATTTATACAAGCAATCAGGAAGATTGTTTCTTAGTATATTAAAAACAAAGGTACATATATCAAAAACATATTTATCTCTAATCTTTATCCATTCTAGATCTTTTAAAACAGGAGAGATATGCTCGTATTTTCTTACGTTGTCAACAGCCACTCGTGCTGCAAAGTTTTGTAACTTTTGTATTCTTTGTAATTGAGTCTTATTTGTACATCCCCAAACTTTGAGACAGTAATTAAACTCATAACTAAGGACTGGACAATTATTATACGAGTTGATGTTTCAAATGAGTCTTTTACCCTATTTAGATATATTAGAGTACCCATTACTTTTTTATAAATTTCATCTATATGCATTTCAAAATTCATGTAACAGTCAAAATAGACACCTAGGTTTTTTACCGAGTTCATTGGCTTAATGATATTACCGTTAAAATTTATATGAAGATTGTCACCAACTTCTGATAATAATTGTCTGGATCCGATAAGAATAGATTGGGTTTTAGTTTCATTAAGTAACAGACCATTTTTTAGAAAATAACGTTTAGCCATATACAAAATTTCTTCTGCTCTACGAATAATATTTTCTAAATCATAATTTCTCCTTCAATTAAGATTTGAGTATCATCAGCATATTGAATGACATAACAGTTAGGTAAATATTTTACTAGATCGTTTACATATATTAGCAAAAGTATAGGTCCTAGGATCGATCCCTGAGGAACCCCAAACAATACCTTCTTGCGACTTGAAACTACATCTTTTATTCTGACTGACTGGTAGCGGTTTTTTAAATAGTTCTCGAACCAGCTTGGGTCAATGTTAATTTTTTTGCATTTTTCTAATAAAATAGTATGGTTAACACTATCAAAAGCTTTAGAAAGATCGAGTAGTAGTAGCAATGATATTTTCTTATTATCTATATTTTTGTATATTTCATCTGATATTTTCAATAAGGCAGTTTCAGTTGATAATTTTGGCCTGAAACCGTGTTGACTTTTTGCAATAAGTTTATTTTTTTCAAGAAACTCACTTAACTGATTTGCAACAATCTTTTCAAGTATCTTTGATAAAATTGGTAGTAAAGAGATTGGTCTATAGTTAGTGACGTCGTCAAGATTTCCACTTTTAAAACCAGGAATTACATGGGGATTTTTCCATAAATCTGGGTAAATATTGGTAACTATGGAAGTATTGATTATTACCGTCAGATAATATGCTATTACAAATAATGAATCTCTAATAAAACGAAAACAAATTCCATCTGATCCATATGCATTAGAGTCTTTCAGATTTTTTATTACTAAAATTACTGTATTACAATCTACTGTAGTAGGGTTAAAGACATCATTACTTCGATTGAATGTACTATGTTCTTCAATATTAACATTATTATTATTATTACTACCATCTCACTCTCATGGATTACGTCAGCTTGATCCATTATTAATATTATTCTTATCCAATAAATATTTAATAGAGTATGTTTGCTTAATTTTGTCATGTTGAAACGATGTTTAGCTGGTAAGAAGTCACTTGAGTCCTCCTTCTCTTATATTATTAATTATTATTATTGATGTTATAGCAATAATACTGTAATGAATAGCAACAGCATAAATATAGCATAGCATTTTGCTGTTAATACATTAGACACATACACACATGCATATATATATATATATATATATATATATATATATATATATATATATATATATATATATATATATATATATATATATATATATATGCACACCTTTGTTTGTGTTTCCAGTGCTTTTTATTTTACAGATTATATGTTGTACTATCATGGCCAGTAAACGCCCAGGAAGAGACTGTGGAAGTGCTTCTACTCCCAAAAGAGCGAGAAAGACAATAAATCTTGAAGCAAAACTTCAAATGTTGGCCTGTTATGAGCGTGGTGAGAGTACGGCAGCTATAAAACTGTCAATGCATCACAGTGAAAGTACATTGCGCACTGTCCATGAAAATGCGGAAAGAATAAAGAAAAGTGCAAAAGCTGGTGTTAGTTTAACTTCGTGAAAATTGAATGTAAAGCTCTACAATTGCTCACCTAAGCTTGGTTTTTCTTTTCTTGTGGCATACTTCTATCGTATTTGGTCTCCTCACTTTCAGCCAATCATTTCCACCACAATCATTATCATCACTTCCCGTGTTTACCCAGAGGCGAACACCACCACATGGGACCAAATCAGCTGATGTAGTAGGCAGAGAGATCTTCACCAGTCACTGATTTGTTTACTTCACTTTGTTTTTCAGTTTCTTGCAGTCTATGTCTTTCTAATAACATTTCACGGGCTTTTTAGCCTAGCTTGAAACTTTTTCAACAGCAGCATTTTGAGTAAATAGCGTAAAAAAACACACCAAAAACGATAAGCACTAGCTGGCAACTCAACGGCCTACGCAGTCCATATGTTTACATGGGAATTAAAGGGAGACTGTATCAGATGGGCTCAGCACAACACCTCGTACCACTCTTCCAACACTCGCTTCCATCCCTAGTGACGAAGTTATCGTATAGAAATGCATGATTATCTAAAGTCAAATTGATGTAAAGTAAAACACAACGAAAGGATATAAAAACATCGTCATTTATGACATTATTTTACTATGAATACTTACCTAAAATGGCAATTATTTGCTGTTTATAGTTTAGATAGAGCCCTTTCCTTTTACATCTGGCACCAGCATGCGTTATAATTGCCAGAAATTAGCAACACAGAAAATTATCCTTTTCACCCCCTCCCAACCCAAGGTGTACCCTTAAGTCTTCATATTCTTGATCGAATATTATGGAGAGAATGGAGAAAATTCTATGTATGTAATTGTTTAAATTTTTTTTGTTATATTATACTATATTATATTCAGTCGTTGCATAATGAAAAAATTAGTTTTCTAGTCTTGCTTTTCATTTTTTTATGTTAGCTTTATTCATTTTTGCATCTAGGGATTGGCTCGCCCACTTCTTTCTCTACTCCTCCTTTTCCTGCCGCTTATATCACCTGCTCGTCGATAGTTGCTCACCGTATATAGTGAGTAGAATGTGTACAATATTTTTTATTTACATCATTACCATAATTCGGGCGTTGCATAATGAAAAAAAATAGTTTTCTAGGCTTGTTTTTGTTAACTGTTTTTTACGTTTGCAGATGGGGGTTCGTTCTCCTCTTCTACCACTTATGTCTAGTGCTCATCGCCACCACGCTCATCCCATGGCTGTTGCTCACCATATATAAAGTGAGTAGAATGTGTATTACATTCAGGCATTATTTATTTATTTTATTTTATTAATTTATTGCGCCAAGGCGTCAGACATTACATGAGTTCATACAAATAATGCTTCAAATGGATATAAAACCAAGAATTGAACATGGTTTACAGGGAGGTGTACATATTGATAAAACATTGCTGCATACTAACACACAACTCACAGAATGGCAGCACAGAGTACATTATATGCAAAAGTAAAGCTCAGAGAAACGCAGAATGCACAAACAGAATTATATAGCAACATACAGAAAATATATGTATAATTCAATATAATTAATGGCCACCAAAGTGAGGAAAACGAGCAAGAATAACATCAAGGTTGTCATCATTAAGTAAAAATGAGCAGATCTGTATTAAGTTCTGACCTCGTGGTAAAACATCTCTCACTGCGGGGCACTGAAGACAATAGTGGTCAAGAGTGTTAGCATTAGTTCGGTCGCATAATGTACAGGAGGTGTACTGTGGCATATCTAGAGTCTGGGAGACCTGCCATAAAGGCCGATACCCCATTCTGAGCCGAGCACTAACTACATTGTTTTTCCGCACCATTAACCCGCGTCTGCGATACTTGTAGCGACTGTGAAGGAAGTGATCATGGTGCTGTATGGACACACTGTTGGCCCTCTCCGTGTCCCTGCGCTGGACCGTCATGGCAAACCCAGCTGAGTAGATGATGTTACGTAGGCATCGGAGGGAGGGCTCAGCGTCCACAGCATGCCCATCCAGCATACAGGCCGCCTTGGCAAGACGATCAGCTGTGTCGTTGCCAGTCAGCCCAATGTGGGATGGAGTCCACACAAATGCATTCAGGCATGGCATAATGAAATTTTTTTTAGTTTTTTAGTCTTGCTTTGGTTATTTTTTATTTTTATATTATCTTTGCTTACGTTTGCAGATAGAGGTTCGTTCTCCCGCATCCTCCTCTTCTAACGCTTAAGTTACGTGCTCACCGCCACCATGCACGTCCAAGTGTATGCCTGTTGCTCACTGCATGATAGAGTATGTTAATTAGCTTACTGTACAGTAAATTTCAATATCTTTTATACTCTTAACTATTTGTTTTTCAATACAAATAGCTACAGGTCCTTCTGCTTTATGTACTTATAAAATATGTTTTACTTATCTTATATCTTTGGCATTGTGTGTCTATGTACGGTTGTAAAAAGTATCTATGCCCATTATCATTGTTTCTTAAGGAAAATGACTTGCTACTTTACGCAATTTTTACATTACACGTCACTTCTGAAAACCTATCTTTGCGTTATTTCAAGAACTAGGTGTGTATATATATATATATATATATATATATATATATATATATATATATATATATATATATATATATATATATATATATATATATATATATATATATATATATATATATATATATATATATATATATATATATATATATATATATATATATATATATATATATATATATATATATATATATATATATATATATATATATATATATATATATATATATATATATATATATATATATATATATATATATATATATATATATATATATATATATATATATATATATATATATATATATATATATATATATATATGTAGTGCTCCCTCGTTTGTCGCGGAGGTTCAGTTCCAGTACCAGCCGCGAAAGGTGAAAATCCGCAAAGTAGGAGCACCAACTTTATTACAGGTATTTTACATTTATTTTTACCTTTACTGTATAAACCCTGTTAACAACTCACCCTTTACTTTATTAATAACAGCTCGTAAACGTAAATTTATATGAACGTGATATTATGAAGAGAATTGAAAATGAGCATTAAGAGCAAACAGCAAACAAACTTTCAATATAATAGCGTGTAGAGAATATATATATTTCATTTAAGTTTCCCATGTACAGTACAATATACATTTTCTTTGTAATGAATTGTATAGTTTTCTTTTTGTCTCAGCTGATACTGTTTACGTTAAGATTTTGTGCAGCATGGTCGATATGTAAAGAAGATAGAATAATGTTTAGAACCAAGGAATATTAATAATACTATAATCTTAAAACTAGATAAACCCCAAATAAGGTGAGTAAATAAATATTTCATGAGTAAGATATTGTGCCTGAATACTGATAAGCATCAGCTGATATGGAAGCGGCAAAACGTTTTGCTTTGAGGTTAATTCTCCTACTCTTCTACCGCTTAATGCGATCAAGTATTATGAAGAGAATTGAAAAGAAGCATTAAGAACAAACAGCAAACAAACTTTCGATATAATATCGTCATGGAAATAGCGTGCGAGGGTGCATCAGCTGATACGGAGGCGCTAAAACGTTTGCATCCTCGTGCTCAAAAATAGCATATACCCTTAATATGTGTGATATAAAATACATATGCTCGCCGAAAACTCCGCAATGTACTGAATTTGCGTTAAGTGAATCGCGATATAGCAAGGGATTACTGTATATATATATATATATATATATATATATATATATATATATATATATATATATATATATATATATATATATATATATATATATATATATATATATATATATATATATATATATATATATATATATATATATAGTGGAACCTCCACCGACGAACACCCCCAACCATGAACAAATCAACCTACGACCACAAATTTCAAACAGATTTTTGAATCGACCTGCAAACAAAATATATATATATATATATATATATATATATATATATATATATATATATATATATATATATATATATATATATATATATATATATATATATATATATATATATATATATATATATATATATATATATATAAATATATGAATAATTTTTTTACCCCGACCAGGACTTGAACCTAGGACTTATAATTACTAGGTCAAGGTGCTACCAACTACACCATAGAAGGTTAAAAGGAATCCAACCTTATAGCTTATATCTGCTATACTTAGGAATGAACGCTTTCTATCTGAATGCCACTATGTTCATATTACAGATTCCCCAACCTCACTCGTGGCTTCATTTTTGCATTTAATTCAACTCTCAATCTCTTTCGGGTCCAACAATAACCAAATAAGCACATTACATATGTGAAAACATGAATAATTTTTTTACCCCAACCGGGACTTGAACCTAGGAGTTATAATTACTAAGTCAAAGCACTACCAACTACACCACAGAAGGTTAAAAGGAATCCAACCTTATAGCTTATATCTGCTATGCTTAGGAATGAACACATTCTATCTGAGTGCCACTATGTTCATATTACAGATTCCCCAACTCACTCGTGGCTTAATTTTCGCATTTAATTCAACTCCCAATCTCATTCGGGTCCAACAATAACCAAATAAGCACATTATATATGTGAACACATGAATAATTTTTTTACCCCGACCGGAACTTGAACCTAGGAGTTATAATTACTAAGTCAAAGCACTACCAACTACACCACAGAAGGTTAAAAGGAATCCAACCCAGTAGCTTATATCTGCTATACTTAGGAATGAACGCATTCTATCTGAATGCCACTATGTTCATATTACAGATTCCCCAACCTCACTCGTGGCTTCATTTACGCATTTAATTCAACTTCCAATCTCATTCAGGTCCAACAATAACCAAATAAGCACATTACATATGTGAACACATGAATCATTTTTGTACCCCGACTGAGACTTGAACCTAGGACTTATAATTACTAAGTTCAAGTCCCGGGAAGGGTAAAAAAATGATTCATGTTTTCACATCTGTAATGTGCTTATTTGGTTATTGTTGGACACGAATGAGATTGGGAGTTGAATTAAATGCGAAAATGAAGCCACAAGTGAGGTTGGGGAATCTATAATATGAACATAGTGGCATTCAGATAGAATGCCTTCATTCCTATATATATATATATATATATATATATATATATATATATATATATATATATATATATATATATAATATATATATATATATATATATATATATATATATATATATATATATATATATATATATATATATATATGAATAATAACCAAATAAGCACATTATATATGTGAACACATGAATAATTTTTTTAACCGAACCGGAACTTGAACCTAGGCGTTATAATTACTAAGTCAAAGCACTACCAGCTACACCACAGAAGGTTAAAAGGAATCCAACCCAGTAGCTTATATCTGCTATACTTAGGAATGAACGCATTCTATCTGAATGCCACTATGTTCATATTACAGATTCCCCAACCTCACTCGTGGCTTCATTTACGCATTTAATTCAACTTCCAATCTCATTCGGGTCCAACAATAACCAAATAAGCACATTACATATGTGAACACATGAATCATTTTTGTACCCCGACTGAGACTTGAACCTAGGACTTATAATTACTAAGTCAAGGCCTATGTTCAAGTCCCGGGAAGGGTAAAAAAATGATTCATGTTTTCACATCTGTAATGTGCTTATTTGGTTATTGTTGGATCCGAATGAGATTGGGAGTTGAATTAAATGCGAAAATGAAGCCACAAGTGAGGTTGGGGAATCTATAATATGAACATAGTGGTATTCAGATAGAATGTGTTCATTCCTAAGTATAGCAGATATAAGGTATAAGGTTGAATTCCTTTTAACCTTCTGTGGTGTAGCTGGTAGCGCCTTGACTTAGTAATTATAAGTCCTAGGATCAAGTCCCGGTTGGGATAAAAAAATTATTCATGTTTTCACATATGTAATGTGCTTATTTTTTTATTGTTGGACCCGAATGAGATTGGGAGATGAATTACATGCAAAGATGAAGCCACGAGTGAGGTTGGGGAATCTGTAATATGAACATAGTGGCTCTCAGATAGAATGCGTTCATTCCTAAGTATAGCAGATATAAGCTATAAGGTTATATTCCTTTTAACCTTCTGTGTGGTAGTTGGTAGTGCCATGACTTAGTAATTATAAGGTCTAGGTTCAAGTCCCGGTCGGGGTAAAAAAATCAATCATGTTTTCACATATGTAATGTGCTTATTTGGTTATTGTTGGACCCGAATGAGATTGGGAATTGAATTAAATGGGAAAATGAAGCCACGAGTGAGGTTGGGGAATCTGCAATATGAACATGGTGGTATTCAGATAGAATGGTTTCATTCCTAAGTATAGCAGATATAAGCTATAAGGTTGGATTAATTTTAACCCTCTGTGGTGTAGTTGGTGGCGCCTTGACTTAGTAGCCGGTCGGGATAAAAAAAATTATTCACGTTTTCACATATGTAATGTGCTTATTTGGTTTTATATATATATATATATATATATATATATATATATATATATATATATATATATATATATATATATATATATATATATAATATACAGTGTTGCCTCACTTATTGCGGTAGTTCGGTTCCGGGACCCGCCGCGAACCAGGAAATCCGCGAAGTAGGATCCGCCTATATGTACATAGATATTTTAATATATTTTTACATTTACACTGTATAAACCCTCCCTGCACTGTTAAAAAAACACCCTTTACATTATAAATAACAGCAAGCAACATAAATTTTTATGAAAGTGATAGATAAAATTACAGTGAATGAGGTGATAATGACGTGACATACATATCATTTACAATTATTTTTTCGGTTATGTACTGTATAAACCCTCCCTGCATTGTTAAAAAAAACGCCCTTAACATTATAGATAACAGCAAGCAACGTAAATTTTTAAGTGATAGAAAAACTTACCGTGAATGTGATGATGATGTAACATACATAAACACCCTTTACATTATAAATAACAGCAAACAACGTAAATTTTTATGAAAGTGATAGATAAAATTACGGTGAATGAGGTGATAATGACGTGACATATATACTCATTTACAATTATTTTTTCGTTTACGTACTGTATAAACCCTCCCTGCACTGTTAAAAAAACACCCTTTACATTATAAATAACAGCAAGCAACGTAAATTTTTATGAAAGTGATAGATAAAATTACCGTGAATGAGGTGATAATGACGTGACATACATACTCATTTACAATTATTTTTTCGTTTACGTACTGTATAAACCCTCCCTGCACTGTTAAAGAAACACCCTTTACATTATAAATAACAGCAAGCAACGTAAATTTTTATGAAAGTGATAGATAAAATTACGGTGAATGAGGTGA
>JAXCGZ010004013.1:72500-100106 GCA_037179515.1 Halocaridina rubra
CGTACACCTCTTAGTGTGTTTAGTCAGAGTGAACGGAAACTTCTACTGTCTTTCTGAATTGCAAAGTGCACCACTTCACCTTCAACAATGAAGATTATCACTCTCTAAACTACCACTGCCTTATACACTCTTACATCTCTACCTTAATATGGATCAAGCTTCTTGGATACAATATTAGACTGCATTCACACACAAATTATTCCAAGTTTTTAACTTCCTACTGTCGGAATTCGAGCCTGCAATCTGCAGGAGGAGAGTTAAAAGAGTGACCTGGTCTTTGGTGGTTCAACACAGTGGTAAATATTCATTCTTGAGAGGTAGTGTAATGCCTATAATACCAAAGCAGTATTTCAGTCCACTCTGTTATGACATCAATGGTTACTAACACTAGACTGTGGACTCCTGTTCTGCAGGTCCCAGGTTCGAATCAAGACAGTACGAGGAAAAAATTTGGACTAATTCAAAAGCATGACTGGGCTATAATGTTCTACTGAATACATAATTACTTTACAATTATTGAATATTGAATTACATATTTCTCACTATTTGAAAAAAGGCAAATATCTCACTGCCCTAATATAATACTTGGAGAAATATATAAAAATTATGATTTTGCAATCCTAAGTCGTACCACAGTTAAAAAATTATACTCTCCCAATCCAATTATGTGGAAGCATTGCTAAAAATAAATAACTACAATCTCATTGTTTAAAACTAATACAGTCATGAACCATATAACGTCCATCTTGACAATATTTGCATATTCATCCAAAATTATCAGCTTATCGTTATTATTACGATTTTCAGTCTGCCCCCAATCTCATCAAGTATTTTTTTTGTTCTGCATCACATTTAGAATTGCCTGATGTAATCAGCATAACCTTGCGTACTCGCCAAATATCTCAAACGTTGTGTTCCACCATCAACATTACTACTACTTGGGTTTTCTCCTGCCCTTGGAGATACTTAAAGAATTTGGAAAACTTGGATTTTCTGAGAGAAAAGTGAAATACGGTATACAATCTGTAATTATGTTTGTATTTCTAGTGATTTATGGATATCCCAAGCTCCAGTTGTTTTTATCATGGTAAAATTACCAATTGTCAATGATAAAGACCTTTTCTTACTCATATACTGGCACACATGTATTGATTTCCGCAACCAGTGTTGCTATTCCTTGGCATTTTTTCCTTTATATTCATGATGTATAAAAAGATGTTTGTAAGTATATTTACTCTTAATACTTATGAAATACAAGTGTGAAATGGTAAAAGAACACAGAAGAGGCTTAAAGAGCAATTACTGTTGGTGTAATTCTAAGTGATATTCCTACTAATCAGATGAGTATGACAAGTATAAAAAATATTGACAGATTACACTCCTCCGCAGCTGAAATTAATAAGTAGAAACTTCCAGATATGAATAATTGTAAAATTTTAAACCTCATTCACATAATTATTATTGCAGTATATTGTCATAAATGCTTTATCAATTCTCATAGTTGTTGTTCTCTTATTGTGGCTAATTAATAAATAATCTTTATTATAACTTTATTTAGGGTAACATATGTATAGCTTTTCCTATCATTTACAGTTTCAGGTATATTCGGGATGTTATACAACCTTGCAGGGGATGAAGGAGGACTACTGTATATTTTTTCATACTAATTATTATGGGGTGGCAGAGTAAATGCAAAACTATGACTCTGCAGAATGAAAACAGGAAGGTGGGAATTCTTAGCCTGCTAATTCCTCCCGATTTAGTCCACTATTAACAATACTGAGGTGGTACCCTTGTCCTCCACCCCAGGAAAAGTAAAGTAGAGTTTGCTGAGTTAGAAAGAATGAAGTATGTGAGGCATAGAATGATCAGTTCCTGTGATGCTATGTGATCAGTTTGACGTCATGGACTCCCTTTTCTACTAAGGTCTAGGACGATGCCTTCTTGTAAAGGACTTTGGTTTTGGTAGGTCTGATCGTAATGAGTGAATGCCTTTTCTAACTTCAGACCGTGGTGGGCTGCAAACCCTCGACCTGACCAATCAGTCACGAGTGCTACCACTTTGCCACAGTGACCACACTGAATAATTACTTCCTAAAGCCATTGAAAGAAAAAAGTAATGGAGAGTACACATATCAATATAATCCTTGATAGTAGTAGTTGTATTTACACAATGCAAGGAGAGGGTTAATGTACAGCAGAGTACTCCAGAAAGCAACTACATTTTACCACATATATAACCTTTCACAAATTCAGCAATGTCTTCTTGTCTGCTCCCCAGGAGACTCCTGAAGAGGCACACAAAACATTGAGATATTGGTGACATTGCACAACTAATGCCTCAACATGGGAAAACCACTTGAGAAAGAAGCATCAATATGTTAAATTAGAAACTTGTGCGTAGGGTGTGTTGCAATGCGCAAAGTACCCAGGAACAGTGATGGTAGTTGTACTATGTGAGGTTTAGTGAAATGATGGGAAAGCATTTTTCAATATTGATATTGATACCCCATTTAATGGACCAGTCTCTGATGGAATCAATAGCTGTCTGCATGCAGGTAACTGCTATGTCCATGGTACCTGGTTTAGTACATAAATAAGCAGAAGCAAAAGTTGAAAAACAAACCCCTTGAACCATACACACATTAACTAGATCTTGTCCTCTACATGGATGAAGGTTCTTTTAGCCACAGACTTCCAAGATAAGGAGCTTTTATCCATATTAGATTGCTGCTTGGGCAAAAAACTATTCTTCACAATCATGTCATGAAGTTTCTTTAAAATTCTTCCATTGCATTCATATTAGCTCTCTCAAACTCTCCACTCAACTTCAATCTACACAATGAAAGCTGTCATTTCTAATACTTTAAGCTGAAGTTGCATGACTATCACAGTTTTTTGAACAGTATTCTGATCCTACTTTTCTAGGAGAATCTCAAAGAAATGCTTGGGCTAGCCATGCTCATCAGGGTGTTTAGGGGATTTACTTTTAGTTCTGACCTTCATCCAAAACATTAATAAGTTTCCAGTATCACAGATATGTCCCTCTTGGTATTTCATCAACTCTGAGGCTTTTACCCTTTTCCTGGCGAGCTGTCAAAAAATTAATTAATGTCAGTGCCGGGGGGGGGATTGGATCCCAAATATCAAAGAAAAGATTTTGTACCTCCTCCCGCAACAACTAACTGGCAACAGAATTATTTAAGGACCTCTGCGCTGGTTAAAACATTGCCCATGTATGACATCATAATTTCAAATGCCAGATATCAATTGCTTTTTCACTTCTGCTTGAGAAAATGGTGCACATTATGAAACAATTAAGACTGACAAATACAGTGCATCATACTTGCAATTAAACCCCGAGTAAGATATAGCTTGAGTGAGATGCACACACTTCCCAACTTATGAACGAGTTAGGTCCTAGAAGTCCATTCGTAAGTTGTGTTTAGGTATAAAAAAGTACTGTACGGTACATACATATGCAATACTGAACAGTACTTTTTTTTTTTTATGAGTGTGACACCGGGACAGGTAAGAAAATTGCCCTCATCAATATAGGCCTGGGCAAGAATAAAAAGTAAAAGGCTAAGGACAAGGCAGAGATGAGGTAATGATACACAATAGGGAAAGAACAGGCAGAAAGACTAGTCGAAGTACTGAGTACCTAGAGATATGGCAGGATTAGGCCTTGAGATGATGATAGATCCATTTTTTGAAGGAAGATAGGTTATAAGAATTAGGAAAGACAGAGGGAGGAAGAGAGTTCCAGTCTGGAGGTAAATGGGAATAAGCAGTCGCAGCACTGACCAATCCACAAGCTACAAACCTCCACACAGCACCTGTGAGAAGAGGCCGCTTGGCAAGTGTTACACAGCCTCAGCAGTGGAGTGGGGGAGGGATGAAACTCAGCAACTTATCAGAGAAGCAATAGAAAAAGAAATGGACGATACCTTACGGCAAAGAGAATCACTTAAAAGTATTAGAAGGGTTATTAATAAGTGTGCCTTAGATTCAACCCTAACAAGGAGTTAAATATAAAGAGAAGCACCCCATATATATGCGTGTAGTATTCTAAGCAGGGTCAGATAAGACCTGTATAGAGTTAAAGTAATTGTAAAGGGGGAAAATAATGACGAAAACGAATTAGAACTTAAGCTAAAGACATTTAACTACTACATAAAACATAAAGTATACAGTATTAAAGAGTTGTAATACAGTAAAAATAATGTAATAATACAGTACAGTACAGTAACACATATATTAATACATGAGTAGATAATGTGTAGGTTTCTGTTCATATCTGTGAATGTTAGTAACTCAGTTGTTCGTATGTAGACGTGCTTCTGTATTCAGTATAGCTGTCTAATCCGCAGGTATGTATCATTATTTCCTTGTGTTCAGAAGTCATTATGAAGTTTGTCAAAAAATAAAACTTTGTAATAGCAGTTTAATGTATTCAGAAACATGCAAGTGCACTTGATGTATGAGTAGAAAAGACCAAACACAAGACACATACAGCTTAAATGCAGCACAAATGACTAAAAAATAAAGGTGTTCTACAGTAAGATAATATTTTCTGTTGGTGAAAGTTCAAATAAAAGCATAGCAATGGAAGTACAGTAAATACATAAATCTGTCATAAACGTATTCATTACAAATTTCAGTAACATATAAGTAGTGTATTATAAAGAAGAAAGCATATCACAGCTGGCAGCACAATCACTCTGTGCATGTTGTACTGTATAAATGTAGGACAATTTGTCCTTCACCTGCTATGGCCCATGAGGTGAGCATTATATTTTCAAAATATCTTACTTTGGATGTATACGCAAACAGACTTTTTTGGAAGGATGCGAAAAGGTGTATGACTGTAATTAAAAAAGAAAAAATTACTTACATTCAAGTAACGACCAATATTCCCCGTATGCTTGGCATCCATAATGTAAACAGACTCATCGTTCCCAAAAAAGTCTCGTACACTCTTTGTGTTGTTAGGCGATGGTAACTGTTCAAGAATCTGGCTGAGTAAGAGTGTCTGCCTCTGCCTTTGTTTTACACCTTAAAAGAAAAAAACATTAGGCTTCTACTGGAATTACAATATGAAACAAAAGTTTTATGATAAAACAAAAACTTGTATGTTTTTTCTATTACATTAAGGGTAGTCAGATTTAAAGCATGCAAGTATTAACTTTATGAATGTCAATCGTACTGTAAATCAATACAAGAAAAATCGATTATTTATATTTGCAACAACTCTTTTCCCTATGAATTTGGAAGAGGAGATAAAAAAAATATCTAGTCTTCATATTACAAAAACCCAAAAATGAAATTCAAATTCAATGACATAAAATGCATGGGAGATTTGGTGAATCCTTGTTTTACTGCGTAATCACTCACTGTATACTGTTTATAATAAGCAATATAAGTATAAATATATTGTTTCCTGTGTATTACTTCAATTAAGTTAATAGCAGTGGCAAACAATAGACACTTTTGCCATTTCATAAAATTATCTGATATGTATTTCTTTAGTGAGTGTTGAGAAATGTAGTCAAGTCCAATTTTCAGTAAAACATTTAGCTGATATACAGTATGTATAATGACGTGAACACTTCTATATCTTGCATAACCTTACCTTCTTCCTCTTTTTCATCATCATAATTCTCAAAAGATCCAGATTTTTCCTTAGATTGTTTTTCACTTCTACTATCAGACTCATCACTATACACCCCTGATGAGGTTCTTTTACCTTCTGAAAGAATTACATAATATTAATTCATAACATCATAACAAGGCCAATTGTTCTTCATGTTCCATTCTATAAAAACAAAGTGCTTTATAAAGCCCCCAAAAACAAATCAGAAGCTTCAGACAATATCAAAATAAAAAGAACTCTTAATTTACAATCATTTACAGTTTTACACTACAATTTATGCTATAGTCTCATGAGCTTGGATCCATTTCACATGAAAAGCTGAATAAGAGGCAATTATTCAAGAATCAAGAAATATGAGGAGCAGAAACACTCACTTAACAGAGTCTTACACAATACAAGCAACACGAAGCACACTGATTACAGCCATATCGAGAACTTAAATATGGTATCAGTTCTAGAATATTATATAAAACATTCTCTCTACTAGTACTGAAATAGCACTAAAGTGCTTTAGAAAATTTTCTATTCTAAGGCTTGCCTGTTCCCCCAAAAGCCACTTGTTTATTTTAACTTGGTTTTTATTTTTCTTATGCCTAATTCCCATCTCAACAGTGCCCTTGTAAAGGTGGTAGCATAGTTGAAGGTGTGCCTAGAATTTTCCTGAGAATAAAATAAGAAAGGGGGAATATATAGCCCCATCTAATTGACTTTTATGACACAGAGGTATACAGTGGTTTTATTCTTAGCATTCTTGTCCCTGGAGAAAGAAAAAAAAAGAAAAGACAGAACAAATGATCTGCATTAGGCAGATGATGCAAAACGCCTCAGGTTACTAGAACCAACTCACTGCACAGCTGATTTTTGTATGTTTTTACTAAGGGACCTCTTACCGTAAAGGTTTGACACTTATAGGTTCATATCACTGCTCTGATCACAACCCTAGATTCTCTATTGCTTCACAATACTTGCATGTAATACAGTCATCTCTCCATTTACGTGAATTTGAATTAAAACGTTGTGACAGTGTGTTTTGCTCAAAGTCATCAGAGGCTGTAGTAGATTCCTTATTAGTTAATTTAGTAACTATTAGCTGTCTTTTCTTTTCTTACTAAAATAATTCTCACTCCTTGCATTTTGCAAATTATGATTATTTGCAATTTATATTTCAGTTTATAGCTAATTTTAAATGTATCTTATTTAATATTCTTGTACGTGTAGAAGGCATGATCCCCATATAAAAATCTCCCTCCTATTTCTCCTTTTCCCCCCTTTTATTTCTTCTCATGAACAATACCATAATCCTAGCGAGTCTGTTAGATACTTTGTTTACGTGATTTTCTTATTATAAACTTGCTTTGCTGATAAATATTGTTATATTATAAAAATTGCTCTTGCTAATAATTCTGTTATAAATTTGACTCTGCTGATATGTCATTAGCCTGTCTAGATACATATTCAGTAGCTTCTTTATTATTTGAATAGTTAAAATTCCGTCTCCTGCAACGCAAAGAACGTTCTGGAGATTGTTCTCCAGTAACCTATTTTGCCCATAATAATTCTCAATTTTTATATTTGCTTCCGCTTTTTGCACCTAAAGTACTGTCTCTCCCTTGCATCTCTGCCATAATTGCCTGCCAGGGACAAACACAACAGAAGCCCTCGAATTTTATATGAACAGGTTACTGCTCTAAATATATATACTACAGGGGGCCGAATGATGACGTCACCAAGAGAAAGATTGAACTGTCCTCAATTGGTGGCCAAACATCCCAGAGGCAAGATCTTGCCTCAGCGGTCAAGTTTACTTCAAACCTTATTTACGATTTGTGTTTACAGGAATTCCTTTGGCACTAACAGGGTAGGAGAAAGTGTATGGTAAAGCTCGTTGTTAAGCAGATTCGGGAATTCAAGAAACTAGTTAAATTCGTTACTGATCAAATCCTAAGAAATTTTTCTCAGATTCCATTTCCATACAAAACGAACCTCAGTAGATTACCTAACTGGAATATTGTTAGCCAAATATTATTCATTGACCAGGAAATTACCAACGATATACACTGATAAGAAATTTCCTTCGTTGAGGGTACCTAACTAAAATCTCATCCTCAGAAGATTGCTTATTACCACTAAACATATATCCCTTTGTCCTAACGAATTCTTATTTCATTTCACCCCTTTATATCATCATAAATAAAGTGCTTTACGTCAAAATTCGTAAATATAGTGATTTACTATATAAATTACAAATAATTAACACTTTAATTAAGTAATTTTACCCTGTTGGCATTGCAAATGTTTCTTGTTAACCACAATTTAATGAATACATACTGTATTTATCTTGCTGATTCTTCATATACTGGGAATAAAGTGTATTGAGTTATAAGCTGCAAATAGTTCAAAAGGTGGTTTTGCCCGTTTTGCACTGCAAATATTTCTAGCTAACCAAAACTGAATGAATAAATATTTATCTCGTAGATTCTCCCTTTATCATAAAGAAAGAGTTTTACCATATAAATTGCAAAAAATTAATAAGTAATTTTGCCCTATTGGCATTGCAAATTTTTATGGTTACCCACAATTTAAGGAATACATATTGTATGTCTCGCTTATTCTTCATTTATTGTGAATAAATTGTTTTATGCTAATGCCGGCAAATAATTAAAGGTTTTGTATGCTCTTACGGTAGCGTAAATATTTCTGGTTAGCTGTGACTAACCATTATATTTTCATCCAGAAGAATAATATTGGAAACTCATTATGTATGTGCTCGTGCCTTCGGTTTTCCCATTAATAACGGTGTGTCATTTCGATTTCTGCAATTGCAGTGTCCTCTATTCTACTCTGCCTGTGTGACAGAGGTGATCGTCGAGTTGAGGCCAAAGTCTTGGCATCCGTCAGTGGTGCCGGGAATCAAAATCCTGCTCACCACCCCCGGGATTTGAGGCAGCTTTGTAAAAATTAATTTAATTCTTGTTTTAATGTGTCACTGCATTTCCAAAATTAAAGGAAAGTTGAATTCTGAGTTTCATTTAACAGAGTAGTGGATGCAAACTTAATAAATATCCTGTCTGTTTGTGAGCTCTTAATTGAGTTCAGTACATTGAGTCCCCTTAGTAAAACAGAAACTTAACAACCTCCCCACACACGCATACAATATGATAGTAAAGAAATTTGAACTGCGCGGTTAACGGGAGCGAGAAAAAGCATGGTACAGCTTAGTGACTAAGCGCCTGCCTTGGAGCCACTGTCTCGCCATGCGCTTCAGTCTTTCTTCACACAGCATACAGTGTGGACATATCACTTGTTCTAACTGTTGTTGCAATAAACTTTGCATCCTGTGCTTTTTAGCATATCTTTATTCATCTATCATGGCCAGTAAATCCCCAAAAAGGACTGCGGAAGTGCTCCTCTAAAAGTGAGAAAGTCTAAAAACCTTGAGTTAAAACTGCAAAACATGAGAAGGAGGAGGAGGAAAAGGAGGCAGCAGCCATACTTCATGGGAGCCCCATGAAAATACTCACTGTGAAGGACTAGGGTGAATTTTTTAACCATATGAACTTTTTGCAAGAATAGAGGAGAGTTGCACAGCAGGAAACTCTTCATGCCAACTTCTCATCCAAAACAAGTGATTCTAATGACCCTTAACCCCGCACATCTAAGAAGCATGAACCACAACCAGGGGTTAGCTCGCTTACTTCCCCCTCCTCTTCTCCTCCAGCTTAAGTCACCTGCTCACTGCCACCACACATGTCCCAGTATGCCTGTTGATTGCCGTATATAGAGTAGGTGTTTTAATTTTTATTTTTTTGGTTATACTGTATCTTTAATATTATATTCAGGCGTTGCAGAATCGGCTTTTGTTTACTTTTCATTTTATCTTTGTCAATGTTGCAGGCAGAGGTTAGTTCTCCCACTTCCCCCTCCTCTTCTCCTCCCTCTCCTACTGCTCACTACTACTATGCACGTTCCAGTATGCCTGTTGCCCACCGCATAATAGAGCGAGTTAATTTGTGTACTGTACAGTATTTAGTTGTTTATCTGTATGTCTTTAATACTGTAGTTGTATATTTTTAATTTACATATGTTTTTCAGCTTGGTTATGTACTTGTAAAATGTGTTTTATTTAGCTTTTTTCTTTGGTATAGTGTGTTTATACATGCTTGTGGAACGTATCTGTCTATTAACATTAACCTTTATGGAAATAGACTCTTTAAATTACTTACATGGTCATTTTCAGAACCTATCCTCGTGTAAATGGAGAGGTGACTGTAATTATTTGCAGTATATATTCACTGTTTTCATACCCTTCAAGAAAATAGTTATATACCACCCGGTGGTCAACAGCTCAAATAAAGTACAACACAAAAGGGAGTGTACTAAATACTGATACCAATCTAGTTATGTGCAAAGAAAGTTTTAAAATAGGAAAATACAGCTCAACATATAAAAAGACATGAAATGATCAAACCAGATTTTGTAGCTACAGATTTCACTTTCGTGCATTCTTGGATAGGCACTTTTTCCCTCTTGCCCTGAATGTTCTTTACATTAATATTTCAATGAAGTGCATAGTCTCCATCCTCTTGATGGCTGTCCACTTCATTATCACTGTAGTAACTGTCATTATCATTGCTCTCACATGCAATTCTAAAGCAATTCCTTTACTAACATGCATAAATACAATGCATACAAAATACACCTATAAAAAACAAGCAAGAAACGTTAATCCTAATACTTAAAAATATACAATAAACCACTTATTAACTTAGCTAGTTCAGGGTGCATTATAACCGGGATATAAGGCGGGGGAGTATCTTCATGAGTTCTGCCTTCAAAAAAAAGTCCAAAAATGCCCATTTGGCAGCCCACTATTCTAATATCATTTAAGTAATACATTGATCATGCAAACTATAAATATTTTCAACAGAGAACAGCTTTATTGTAATAAGTGATAACAATTGAGTCCTCTCTATAACTTATACATTTTTACAGTTCCATGACCAAACCACAAACACATGAAGCAAAAGCAAGCCTAAGTCAAAAAAGCAACTCCTACAGCAAAGAACAGTCTAACAATCATAATAAAGCCTGAATGAATGATAAAGAAAACCATAAGTACGATAATAAGCATAATGCTTCCAAAATCGTGATACTGTAATATTATAGAAGCCCATCAAAGTAAAAAATGAGACAGTGAAAATCACTGCGTTATCAAGAACATATAATAAGTTACCTGATGATTTTGACAGCAAATTTAACTTTTCTTCTTCAGGGCTGACAACATCTTCCTCGTACCCTTCCTTCATGCTCTCCATAACTTCAATGTAATCCAACTCAGCATAGTAATCATCTCCTCCAATCATTTTTCCTTCCTGTAATCAAATTAGTAAGTTTTTCATTTTAATGGCATGGGGGGAATGGGGTCACAAATACGTAATGTCAAGTCTTGATGTCTGTGGCCACACCTTGACCCAAATATGTGAAGCAGTGGAGCTGACCATAACCTGCCCATCCTCTATCACCTATCCTTTATCTAACTGGCTATTAAGACTCAGGAGGATTATAAAGGCTAAATTCTCTCTACCATTCTACCAATGATACATTAAGCCCTTAAGACCTGAGAGCCATACACCACAGAGATAACAATAAAGTGGAATTCTTTCTCACTTACTACCAGGAAGAGATATTTCTCACTAGAAATCTTTCCATATGGATATATATATAAAAATGTGAATTAGTGTAACAATGCTATTTATATGTAGTTCATCATATATAGCTTTGGTAAGTTTCTTTCAAATACATTTGTCATGGCAAGACACATCTCTATACAATGGTCTCACTTTGTATGTTATCAAATTCCATCACTACCGTCGCAAGTCTAAAATCACAAATGTTCCATACTTATATAAAAACGCCTTTATATTTTGCATATATCTATTCCCAACCTCCTGCATACTTTAGATCATGCCTAGATAAGTGTACCATACTTAAAAATTTTACTCTGTTCCTGCTCTTTATCAACGATCTTCTACAATCCCTATCTTCCTCTCTTCTCCATGCCTTTGCTGATGATTCTACACTTCACTTTTCCTCTGCCTTTTCTTCTCAACCTTCATCTGCTACTCGTAATCAGTCTGGTATTACTCTTTCTTCTACTCTCAACTCAGATTTGAAGAGAGTATCTGAGTGGGGCACTCAAAATTAAGTTAAACTCAATGCCTCCAAGACACAGTTTCTGGCTATCTCTAGCTTCTTCTGCTGATAACCCTATAGTCTTCGAAACTAACGAAATTTACCCTCTTAATTCTATCAACATATTAGGAATCCATATAGCCTCTACCTTATCTTGGAGGAATCACATAATCCAAATTTCTAAATCTTCATCCCAAATATTGGGGGTTTTGTTTTGTTTTCGTCATTACTTTTCGTCTTTACAGTTACCTAAAATTTATAAAGGTCTTATCCGTCCCTGCTTAGAATACTGCTCACACATCTGGGGTGCTTCTTCTTATATTTATCTCCTTAATAGGGTTGAATCTAAGGCAGTCAGACTCATTTACGATCCTTCTCTTATTTCTAATCAGGATTCTCTCTCTCTTCGCCGTAAGGTATCTTCCTTTTCTCTTTTCTCTCGCTACTACTTCCATCGCTGCTCTGATGCCTTGGTGAGTTGCATCCCTCCCCACTGCCGAGGCCGTATAACACTTGCCAAGCGGCCTCATCTCACAGGTACTGTGTGGAGATTTGTAGCTCGCGGATTGGTTGGTGCAGTGACTGCTTCTTCCCATCTACCTCCAGACATTGGAGCACTCTTCCTCCTTCTGCCCTCCCTAATTCTTATGACCTATCATCCTTCAAAAAGCAGATCTATTGTCATCTCAGGGCCTAGTCCTCCATAGCTCTGGGTCCTCTGTACTATGACTTTTTTTTCTGTCTGTCGTTTTCCTTTGTGTGACATTACCTCATCTCTACCTTGTCCTTAACCTTTTTTTTTCCTTTGTCTTGGCATTTTCTCGTGCCCGGGCCTTTATTGATGAGGGCAGTTTTTGCCTGTCCCGGTGTCACATTCATAAAAAAAGAAGAAAAAAAAACTCAAATTACTGTATATCTCAAAACAGTACAATATTTGTATATAAAGTTAACAGGCATACTAAGTCTCAATCTGTATATTTCATGATACAGTATCATTCACAAGTACTATGAGTTCATTGTAGATACAGTACAGTAAAGTAAATGTAGAAACACAATGAACATAACTGCAATAATAAATGTCCATGAAATATAGAACACCAGTGAACAAATTTACTAAACCTCTATCAGAAGATTATGTGATATAGCATCATATGTCTACTGGAGTGAATTTGTTATGAATTTGCTGGAGATGCAGAGCAGTGTACAAATGTAAAAGCATAATGAGCGACACTAAAATAAGAAATGGAGTACAGTAACACATACTGTACAACAATAAAAATACAGTATCATACAATTCATGCTCTGTCATTTAATTCCATCTCATACACACATTCCAGCTCTATAATAATCAGTTACTTTAACTCAAAGCCACAATATTTTTCTGTTGAAACTATGGTTGCGTTTATGGAACGAAGTGATGAGTGCCATTGTAGGTAAGCAATGACATTTCAGTCTAACTCAAATCTTCTGGCTATATACCAAAATGTTCAGTTACATTATCTTCCTCTTCCCCTGCAAACCATCTAAGAAATTAACAAACCTCAGTGTGGAGGGGTGGATGCCGTGCCTCAATAAAAAATGTTGAACCGTCTCCCCTAACATCTAACTGGCTACTTCATCATTAGCTCTCAGCTGGTTATAACACTGACTCTATGTATGGCATAATGACTTCAAATGCAATATTTCAATTTCCTTTTCATTTCTGCTATGGAATGGAGCGAATTTTGAAATTATTACTTTGGCAAATACGTCATATTCACAAGACGTGATATTTTTCCAACAGGTTAAGAATGTTGGTGTTTTGGAAATGTTATGAAGATAGGTGCTGTGAAAGATGATGGCTAAGGATATTCGTGAGGATCAGAAGCTACAGGGATGTGGATATTTGGTAAAAGCCACAGTTATGGGTAGCTGCATCTTTCTCTTGGCTTCCTCAAGTACCTATTGCATTGCTTCTAGTTTGATTGTGATTCAACAGGTGTTATGAAGGCTTTGTTCCATGAATGGGTCGCTTTGCAAACCTCTCCTGTGTTCACAGAGACGGATGAGACTGCTTCTCCCTCTTAGCTTCTTTTTCTTCCTCTTCTTGCAACTATTTCAGCAACTTCTTGAGGCCTTTGTTAGTAAGGATTTTTCAGCGCTATTTGAGGTGGTTCTCAATGTCTTCCTTGATCATGTCTGAGAGGCCTTACCCTACAACTTCTCTGGCTATCAGAAAAATTGTTGACGATTAGGAAGCCTCTGAAGTCACTGGCTACCTCACTCTATAATGCCTATCAGAAGGCATTTAGTCTCTGGGTTCTTTGGCCATTAACAGATTTAGCAAGAAGCTTGACTGCATCTGCTATACTGAAACTCTTCAGAAATACATAATACTGCAGTCTGGATTGGTATTAAGTGCAGCAAAGAGCCTAGCAGAGGTAAGCCGGGTGTATGTTGCCTTTACGCACTATGATGTCTCGATCTTGTGGCTACAGCAATGGTGTTGTGTTTAGAGGCAGGAACAGCACTTCAATGTGTTTATCCTTAAACATCACAGATTTGGGATGATTGGAAGCATTGTTAGTGATAGGAAGGGACTTTAATGCCAACCCCTTCTCGGATTCTTTCTCCACTTCAGGTATAAAACAGTGGTGGAACCAATCGAGAAAAAAGTACATCTTTAACTTAAGAATTGTTGAAATGGGGCTCTATCGCAATCTACCAGTCTTCACTTTAGCTATAATGTTTCTTGACAAGATAAGACAATCGGAGTAAATGGATTCAAAATGAACTGTTTTCCTCTATATGGATGGTATTCTTTCTCCTTCATGATAAACAGAAGAGCAGGTACCATTTTACCTACCCCTAAGCCAAAAAGCTTAGGAAGTGATAGCACATTTTGCGCTGATGCTAACCCAAAATAAGCCTCCATATTTCAGAAAACAATATTGGAAAATGAAAACTATTAATACAGATTTAAATTCTGCTAACATATAAACAAGTTAACAGCAGCAAAAACTTCATTTAATGAGTAAATCACTAACATATTAACATAAGACTGACACTGAAGTACCTGCAATGCTCTGACATTACTTAAGCATACAAGGAATGTAATAGAACCTTCCTTCTGCACCTAAAAGGAATAAGGGAGTAGTGGTATTGATCCCTGTCCCAGATATTTTTTTTTTTTTTTTTGACAACAGGTGATGAGAGATGTCATATCAGGGAATTCTAGGGCCCCAGAACTTTAATTACCTTGGTACCCTTGTGACAACCCAATCTGTTTTGCCAGGAAGCGGCAGCTATTAAAAATATCCAAAGATGCCATTATATTATTTGAGGAGGCAGTTTTGGAGTATTATTCAGATATTACCTGAAGATAAAGCATTAAACAGGATATGATATTTCTCTCCCTTGATGCACACCAGGAATATATAATAATCTAAAGAAATTTAAAGAAAGTAGTTCAAGAGAGAGTTAAATGCTAATTGAGTATTTCAAGCATTATCACCACATGAAAACATTTTCTTTGTAAAATACTATAATTTTTCATACCTCATTAGCAACATTCTCACTGAGAATTTTTCCAACATAAACACATATAAAGCCTCCTCTGGGAATATCACAGAGAGTTCTTACTCCCCATCCTCGTCGAGCAGTTTTGAACAATTGCAGTTTTAATCTTAAAGGAAATTGTACCACTCTATTTGAGCACCTGTTTTCAGCACACATGCACCTGTCAGGAGAAAATACACAAAAATAATCAAAAGTCTTAAACCACATCCATTCATGTACCTCACACTGTCCCGATGCCTAAATGCTTTACATTACTGATTTCATTGACGCAATAGTATATCTGACTGATATAAAAAGTGTTGTTTTTCAGCAAATTCCTGAGCTCTGAAGACCATACTGCCTGGTTGAAGCAAGCTGGCACAAAACAGAACCAAATGTAATCCACTGTAAACTCTTGTGGAGAATTGGTTGTTGGTTTGTCATCTTGGGGGCGACTTTTCTTTATAACCACATTGGGTAATGTAAAAATTACAACAGTAGAGAGAGGGAAATGAATAGACGAACCAGTACTTAAAATAATGCAGGTATTTTCACAAAAAGTTTCTATGCCTTCCAAAATATTAAAGAAGGAAATGAAAGCAAAATGAAAATCAAGACATACTAAATTGGAGGAGTAACTAACATTAAGACTAAAGATAAGTAAAGTATAGTATACACGAACAAGAATCACAGGTTTATGAGACCTCCACTGAGGTAGGAAGTTCCCAACTGCCAAACACCTTGTAGATATCTGAACTCTAAGGTAATATGTAAATACTACACAAAGACCACCAGTAAGGATGGAAATCGAATACGTAAAGTGAGATGAAATTCTCTGCAAAGCAAGGGCTCTTATATATCTGTTCCACTGAGACGAGTAAACAAATTTGAGAGAAAGTCTAACTCAGGCTTTGAAAACCTGAATAATGCCCCATCTGTGGCTTTCATGTAGGAAAAGACTACTTTCTCCTAATAGAAGCTTGTGCTGCTGGCCGCAGAAATGCTGTAGGAAGGTACCAAAACATCTCTTCCACCAAATGTTTGCCGGACATTACTATGTGTTTGTTTTGCTACCAATTTCTTTAACATGGTAATCTTGGCCTTTGATGTGAATAGACCTTAAGGAGCCATTATTCCAGGCCAATATATTTTGCATAATCAACCAACTATAAAGAATAGGACCCGTTAGTGCAATGCAACTCCTGTAAGATATGTAGATAGACATTTCTTAAAATAATTTTATTTTGTAGTAAAATGATTGTACTTCTTACCTGGAGTTGCATTCGTAGATACCAGACTGCACCTGCTCATACAGACGTCGGTACTGGTAACCTGCATTGGGACGTTCTACTTGATTTAATATACGAGTCCCCTGAATAGTTAGCTGACGGCAGGCGCACTTCTTGCTGTCCTAAGAAATAACAGTACATGTCACAGGACAGCTTAAAAACTGCCATTACATTGCAGTATATGTAACATTGTTGAGTATAATAATAATAATAATAATAATAATAGTAATAAAAATAATAATAATAATAATGATGAAAATAATAATGCACAAAAATAAGCGTCTTCTTATCATTAATGACTATGAAGACAAATTGAGAAGAAAGATCATAAGAAGTTGATAGTGGGAAATAAAGAAGAAAAAACACCCATACACATATCCCCCCCAAAAAAAATCCCAAACCGGATGGAAGCATCACTGAGACGGATGAAGAAATCTGCAAAGAAATGAATGAGGAGTTTGTCAGTATTTACAGTAGAATATACCCCCACCCCCTAAGATTGCATAGATAGGAGCTCATGGGCTGGTATTAGAGAACATCATCTTTTCAGCCACAGAGGTATGCAAAGTGCTGATGGAGTTAGATGCCCATAAAGCTACAGGTCCTGATGATACATCCCTTTATGTACTTAAGAAATGCACTAAATCAATATCAGCGGCAAAAAGTATCATATTTGAAAAGTTGATGGAGTCAGGGGAGATTCCAATATGCTGAAAACAAACAAACGTAATACCTATCTTCAAAAAGGGAAGGAGGGAGCAGCTCTAAACTATAGACCTTGTCCTTGACAAGCATAGTTTACAAAGTTATGGAGAAACTACTAAGGAAACACATCTCTCTTCACTCGGAATTCTTCAACTTTTTGTCAGTGAGAAAACATGGCTTCAGGGTAGGTAGATCAATAGTAACAAACTTATCAGAATTTTATGATGAGGTAAGCCGAATCTTACAGGAAAGAGAGGCCTGAGCATATTGCATATTCTTAGACTTTCAGAAAGCATTTGACACTCTCCCACACAGGAGACTTATTAAGACGCTCCAAGCAATGGCGAGAATAGGTGGAAATATCTTGGAATGGATAAAAGCTTACTTAGAAGGAAGGGAACAGAGGGTTAGAGTAAGACACTCAGTGTCTGAATGGAAAAGGGTTAGTAGTGGAGTTCCACTGGGTTCAGTTTTAGGGCCACTTGTGTTCCTTGTGTATGTAAATGACTTACCAGAGTCAGTAAATTCATTCATGAATATGTTTGCAGATGATGCAAAGATTGTGAAGAAAGTAAGAAACGAGAACAATGGTAAAGAACTTCAGGAAGACCTAAATTGTCTGCATGAGTGGTCAGAAAAATAGCTAATGAAATTCAGTACTTCAAAATGTAAGGTAATGAGAATGGGTAAAAGTGCAAGAAGGCCCAAGCTTGACTACTAGGTGGCAGGAGTACAACTTCAAGAGACAGAGAATGAGAGAGATCTAGGAGTAAACTTACTGGCCAATTTGTCTCCAAAAATGAATATAAATGGCATAGTAAGGGCAGCATATGCTTTCTTGGCAAATGTAAGGGTAGCCTTCAGGCACATGGACAAGGAAATGTTTAGAAATATCTATGTAACCTATGTGAGGCCAAAACTTGAATATGCAGCCCCCTTTTGTAATCCGCACTTGAAAAAGCACGTAGCTAAGCTTGAAAAAGTTCAAAGACATGCCACGAAACTGGTGCCAGAAGTACGCAATCTCAGTTATGATGAAAGGCTGAGGAAATTAGACTTACCATCACTCCAAGCTAGAAGATTGAGTGGGATATGGTGACAGTCCTTCATGGTTATGATAGAGTGGAGAGGGATCGATATTTTGATAAGGCTGGCTCTAGAACTAGAGGTCATAGTTTGAAGCTTCGAAAGAAAACATTTTTGCAGGATGTAAGGAAGTACTTTTTTAGTGTAAGAGTAGTTGATAATTGAAATTCACTAAGTGAGGCCGTAGTTAATGCTAACTCAATCAATAGTTTTAAGGACATGTATGATAAGTATCACTAAGTAGAAAATAGAACCGATCAGGAGACGGGAAGATACGAGCATTGGGCTCTTTCCCATAAGCACAATTGGGTAATCACACACACACACACACACATATGGCAGGGGAGACTTGAAGAAAATAAAGCAAGGGTTGTAGACCTAATAAGAAAGCTTGGAGTAGTTTGTGGTCCTGAGGATACTGTAAACATTCACCAACCACGTAAATATTCGATGGAGGGAAAGTAGAGACCAATAAAAGTAACCTTTGAGAGAGGGGAAACATCTGTCTGAAATCCCAGACAAAGGGGAGATAAAGAAGATAATGACAGAAGATCAGGGGATGGGGCCTCATTAAGATTGTTATACACAAATACTGATGGATTAGCTGGTAAGGTAGTAGAATTAAAAGATACGATTCACAACAGTAAGGCAGATATAGTAGCAGTTACAGAGACTAAGTTGAGTGAGGACATAAACAGTGTCACAGTTTTTCCTCAGGGCTTCAGAATATTAAGAATTGAAAGATCTGGGTGGACTGGTGGAGGGATAGCACTGCTCAAAAGTGAAAGGATTCAGGTTAACGAAATAAAATTGGCTATAGGAAGTGAGTTCAAGGAATTTCTTGTTGCTCGCATAAATACTGGGTTAGAGAGCATTATAATAACTGTTGTATATAACCCACCAAGGAACCAACATAGGCTAGAAATTTACGAGGAAAGTCATATAGGTACTATTGAAGTCATAAAATCGCAGATAACGTGTTGGATATTGAAAAAATTGAGTATGAACCACCAATTGGAAAGAGTGACCACTGTGTGTTGCTGATGGAGTATATCATTGAAGATGTTCTGCCTCAGAGTAGAGGCACTGAGGACATGAGGATGAACTATCCAAAAGGAGATTACATCAAAATGAATGAGCTTTTTGCAGTTATTGACTGGAGAACCTTATTTTACAACAACTCTGTACAAGAAATGTAAGAAGGGAAGATAGTAGATTGCTGGATACCTGTCACCAAAGTAGGTGTAATTTATGCCACAGAGAAATGGTTCGATAATGAGTGTAAAAGAGCTAATGAGTGGAGAGACAAATGCTGGAAAAGGTATAGGAGAAAAAACATAAATGCCTGGCAAACCTACAAAAGAGCAAGAAATGACTACCTAAGAAAAAGAAGAGAAGCAGAGAGAGACTATGAAAGGGACATCACCAGGAAGGCTAAAAAAAATCCCAAGCTTTTCCACAGCTTTATTAGAGGAAAACTGAAGGTAAAACAGCAGGTTTTAAGGCTTAAGAGAGCAGATGGAAGCATCAATGAGACAGATGAAAAGACCTGCAAAGAATTAAACTTGGAGTTTCAGTCAGTATGTACAGTAGAAAATACCCCACCTCCTCAGATTGCAGAGATAAAAGCTCATGGGCCGGTATTAGAGAACATCAACCTTTCAGCCACAGAGCTATGCAAAGCAGTGATGGAGTTAGATGTCCATAAAGCTACAGGTCCTGATGATATATCGCCTCATGTACTTAAAAAATGCGCAAACTCAATATCAGTGGCACTAAGTATAATATCTAAAAAGTCACTGGAGTCAGGGGAGATTCCAAGATGCTGGAAACAAGCGAAAGTGATACCTATCTTAAAAAAGGAAAGGAGGGATAAGGCTCTAAACTATAGACCAGTTTCCTTGACCAGCATAGTTTGCAGAGTTATGGAGAAACTACTAAGGAAACATATCTCTTTTCACCTGGAATCCTTCAACTTTTTGTCAGTGAGACAACATGGCTTCAGAGAAGGTAGATCAACAGTAACAAACTTATTAGAATTTTATGATGAGGTAAGCCGAATCTTACAGGAAAGAGAGAGCTGGGCAGATTGCATATTCCTAGACTTCCAGAAAGCATTTGACACTGTCCCACACAGGA
This sequence comes from Halocaridina rubra, assembly GCA_037179515.1. Classification (NCBI taxonomy): domain Eukaryota; kingdom Metazoa; phylum Arthropoda; class Malacostraca; order Decapoda; family Atyidae; genus Halocaridina; species Halocaridina rubra. The sequence goes on from JAXCGZ010004013.1 coordinate 93,105, forward strand.
GACTTATTAAGAAGCTGCAAGCAATGGCTAGAATAGGTGGAAATGGATTGGATAAAAACTTACTTAGAAGGAAGGGAACAGAGGGTTAGAGTAAGACCCCCAGTGTCTGAATGGAAAAGAGTTAGGAGTGGAGTTCCACAGGGTTCAGTTTTAGGGCCACTTTTGTTCCTTGTATATGTAAATGACCTACCAGAGTCTGTAAAGACAGCTATGATAAATATCACTAAGTACAAAATGGAACCGATCAGGAGACGGGAAGATGCAAGCTTTGGGCTCTTTCCCGTAAGCAATAGAAAGTGAGTTCAAGGAATTTCTTGTTGCTTGCATAAATACTGGGTCAGAGAGCATTATAATAACTGTTGTATACAACCCACCAAGGAACCAAAAGGGGCTTGAAGTTTATGAGGAAAGTCATATAGGTACTATTGAAGTCATAAACTCAGTTGTTAACATGGCACGGGAAAAAAAATGTAGGATTTTGATTATGGGAGACTTTAATCATAAAGAGATAGATTGGATAAATCTTGACCCACACAGTGGTGAGGACTCATTCGGGGCAAGATTCCTAGATTGCGTACAAGGGAATTTCCTACACCAACACGTAATGGAACCAACAAGGGCCAGGGGTGGGGATGAGCCATCACAACTTGATCTAGTGTTCACAGATAATGTGTTGGATATTGAAAAAATTGAGTATGAACCACCAATTGGAAAGAGTGACCACTGTGTGTTGTTGATGGAGTATATCATTGAAGATATTCTTCCTGAGAGTAGAGGCACTGAGGACATGAGGAGGAACTATCCGAAAGGAGATTACATCAAAATGAATGAGCTTTTTGCAGTTATTGACTGGAGAACCTTATTTTACAACAAATCTGTACAAGAAATGTATGACATTGTTTGTGAGAAATATGGGAAGATAGTAGATTGCTGCATACCTGTCACCAAAGTAGGTGTAATTCATGCCAGAGAGAAATGGTTCGATAATGGGTGTAAAAGAGCTAAGGAGTGGAGAGACAAATGCTGGAAAAGGTATAGGAGGAGAAAAAACATAAATGCCTGGCAAACCTACAAAAGTACAAAAGAGCAAGAAATGACTACCTAAGTAAAAGGAGAGAGGCAGAGAGAGACTATGAGAGGGACATCACCAGGAAGGCTAAAGAAAATCCCAAGCTTTTCCACAGCTTTATCAGAGGAAAACTGAAGGTAAAAGAACAGGTTTTAAGGCTAAAGAGCGGATGAAGAGATCTGCAAAAAATTGAACAAGGAGTTTCAGTCAGTATTTACAGCAGAAAATACCCCACCCCCTCAGATTGCAGCGATAGAAGCTCAAGGGCTGGTATTAGAGAACATCAACCTTACAGCCACAGAGGTATGCAAAGCGCTGATGGATTTAGATGTTCATAAAGCTACAGGTCCTGATGACATATCCCCTCATGTGCTTAAAAAATGCGCAAACACAATATCAGTGGCACTAAGTATCATATTTAAGGAGTCACTGGAGTCAGGGGAGATTCCAAGATGCTGGAAACAAGCAAATGTGATACCTATCTTCAAAAAGGGAAGGAGGGATACGGCTCTGAACTATAGACCAGTTTCCTTGACCAGCATAGTTTGCAAAGTTATGGAGAAACTACTAAGGAAACATATCTCTCTTCACTTGGAATCCTTCAACTTTTTGTCAGTGAGGCAACATGGCTTCAGAGAAGGTAGATCAACAGTAACAAACTTATTAGAATTTTATGATGAGGTAAGCCAAATCTTACAGGAAAGAGAGGGCTGGGCAGATTGCATATTCCTAGACTTCCAGAAAGTGTTTGACACTGTTCCACATGGGAGACTTATTAGGAAGCTGCAATCAATGGCTAGAATAGGTGGAAATGTTTTGGAATGGATAAAAACTTACTTAGAAGGAAGGGAACAGAGGGTTAGAGTAAGACACTCAGTGTCTGAATGGAGAAGAGTTAGTAGTGGAGTTCCACAGGGTTCAGTTTTAGGGCCACTTTTGTTCCTTGTATATGCAAATGACCTACCAGAGTCTGTAAATTAATTCATGAATATGTTTGCAGATGATGCAAAGATTGTGAAGAAAGCAAAAAACGAGAACAATGGTAGAGAACTTCAGGAGGATCTAAATAATCTGCATGAGTGGTCAGAAAAGTGGCTAATGAAACTCAATACTTCAAAATGTTAGGTAATGAGAATGGGTACAAGTGCAAGAAGGCCCAAGCTTGACTACTCGGTGGCTGGAGTACAACTTCAAGAGACAGAAAATGAGAGAGATCTAGGAGTAAACATACTGGCAGATTTGTCTCCAGAAATACATATAAATGGCATAGTAAGGGCAGCATATCCATTCTTATCAAATGTAAGGGTAGCCTTCAGGCACATGGACAAGGAAATGTTCAGAAATATTTATGTAACCTATGTGAGGCCAAAACTCGAATATGCAGCCCCCTTTTGGAATCCGCACTTGAAAAAGCACATAGCAAAGCTTGAAAAAGTTCAAAGACATGCCACGAAACTGGTGCCAGAAATACGCAATCTCAGTTATGATGAGAGGCTGAGGGAATTAGACTTACCATCACTCGAAGCTAGAAGAGTGAGGGGGGGATATGGAGACAGTCTTTAAATTCCTTCATGGTTATGATAGAGTGGATAGGGATCGATATTTTGATATGGCTGGCTCTAGAACTAGAGGTCATAGTTTGAAGCTTCGTAAGAAAACTTCTTTGCAGGATGTAAGGAAATACTTTTTCAGTGTAAGAGTAGTTGATAATTGGAATTGGCTAAGCGAGGAGGTAGTTAATGCTATCTCAATCCATAGTTTTAAGGACAGGTATGATAAGTATCACTAAGTATAAAATGGAACCGATGAGGAGACGGGAAGATACGAGCTTTGGGCTCTTTCCCGTAAACACAATTAGGTAATCACACCTGTTTCAAAATAAAAATAATAATAATAATAATAGCTATAAAAAATATTAATAAAAAGACACAGATGAAAGTGATAAAAAGTTATCTGAAATGTATGAAGATACAAAGAAACTAAAAATTAAATTATGAAAAAAAAAAAAAAAAAAAAAAAAAAAAAAAAATATATATATATATATATATATATATATATATATATATATATATATATATATATATATATATATATATATATATATATATATGTTTCAGCTTAAGGAAAGAATTGGCAATCCCTCTTATTTATGTAAGAAAGTCTTCCTGTACCTAATGCATGCATATGAGTTGTATGGTTGAACAATTTTCATATGAAGAGCAATGTCATTTGAAAAAAATTAAATCTTCATTTTAAAAAACAAAGATTGTCATAAAATATTGGATAATCTCCCAGTTAAACAAACAATCTGAGCAATTTAATTTATGATGCAAATAATGTTCTGTTTATGATGCAGATAATATTTTGTAAGTCGTGAAAGAAATCAGTCAACATAACTTCTCTTACTTGGCAGCTGTCCGTGCAGTCACAACAAACGAGGAAATCTTGGTCAAGATTGAGAGGTACATGTTCCGTTGGCAAACGAACATTACAGTAGTTAAGAGGAATTGGCGGGTCATCATCCAAAGCATTCACACAGGATATTTTTACATTTTCTTCGCCCTTACTCATGTCCTGAAAACATTGGCAACAAGTACAATAATCTGAAGTCCTCAATGGAATGATCATAGAAGCAGCAAGAACAGCCCATTTCAAATTCAGTATTACAGTATATGTAATATGAAATAATCAATCTAGCTGGCAGCTTATAATTCAGGAAGAGTTCAATTACAAGTTTTGCAATGCTCAAGGGTAAATATTAAAGATAACAGAATGCTATTGTATTATTTTTCTTTAAATATTAAATGCAAGGAAGGTGGTACAGAAGCTCCCCTAATTACAAACAACGGAATTACGATAATTCACAGAAACGAACAAAACCCTATCCATTATCTACCCATGTATTAATGTATGTATAGCTGTACTGTACTGCATTATTATACTTTTATTACTGTATTAAAATTCATTAATACTGTATACTTTATGTTTTATGTAATAGTTATGTGTCTAGCCTAAGTATTGCACAGTTAATATTTTTATCTAAATATATATATATATATATATATATATATATATATATATTATATATATATATATATATATATATATATATATATATATATATATATGCTGTAACCCCTCGTTTATCTCGGGGGTTCGGTTCCAGGACCGGCCACGATAGGTGAATTTCCCCGAAGTAGGAACACCATTAAAAAAAATTAAAAAAAATAAATAAATTAAATGATTGTGACACCAGGACGGGTCAAAAAATAATAAAATAAAACAGCCTTTATTGGGGCTGGGAATGAAAAATACATAAAGTAAAGAGAAACAAAGATGGAGAGTATAATGACCTGTCAGATGTGAAGGGATTATAAACGATGTGTGATGAATATCCAATTCTCTGCTGGGTTTTAATATACCTCTGCATTACATTCATGATGTCTAATTCAAAAATTCTTCTTAGCTCTTATTATTATTATTATTGGCAACAATAATTTTCCTTTGATGATGATTGTGGAGATTTTTATGATTATTATAATTATTATTATTATTATTACGAATTTGTCATTAAATCATTATTTTTACAATAACTAATGTAGTTTTGGTTGAATGAACTAGAGTTAATTATAGACGTTTCTCTCTCTCTCTCTGTCAATCATCAAACAAATTTTCGATATAATATCGTCTGGGAAACAGCGTGTAGAGAATATATATATAAGGTATTTCATTTAAGTTTTCCATGAATACAGTATGATATACGTTTTATTTGAACGAATTATATACGTTTTCTTTTTCTCTCAGTTGACACTATTTATGTTAAGATTTCGTGCAGATAGATAGAACAGTGTTTAGAACCAAGAAATATTAATACACTGTAATACTATAATCTTGAAAATTATATAAACCCCAAACAATGTGAGAGAGAGAGAGAGAGAGAGAGAGAGAGAGAGAGAGAGAGAGAGAGAGAGAGAGAGAGAGAGAGAGAGAGAGAGAGAGAGAGAGAGAGATCTAATAATAAACTTCCCTCCATTTTAAATTCACTCTCTGTCTTCATTTCCAAATAATTAAGAAATTATAAAACATTTTATTTCTCGACCTACCTGGCTCGTGCAGTAAAGTCAAACTGCGTGCGCTGAACAGTTTGTGAGCGTAGCGGATGAATATACAGCTAGTAGCAAAGCTGTATTCGTATTTATCAAGTTAAGGGCTATTATTATTTATGTGTATATAATTGATCATACTGAGGTGTTATATTTAATTAAAAAAGCAAACATATAGCTGTAAATATGATTTTCTTCAAAATAGTTTATTGAGTATCTTGTAAGAATACGGCATCACACAGTATTAGTAGAAGAATAACTGTACACAGGTATTAAAGTAAATAAATCAACAGACGTACAAACAATGATAAGCCCTTAATAATAATAATAATAACAACAATAATAATAATAATAAAAAAAAAATAATAATAATATTAATTTCAATAGCAATAATATTAATAATAATCTCCACAATCATCATCAAAGACAAATTATTGTTGCCAATAATAATAATAATAATGATAATAATAATAATAATAATAATAATAATAATAACAATAATTATAATAATAATAATAAGATCTAAGGAGAATTTTTGGAATAGACATCATGAAAGTAATGCAGAGGTATATTAACACCCAGGAGAGAATTGGATATTCATTACACATCTTTTATAGTTCCTTCACATCTGACAGGTCTGTAGGATAGTGGGGTTACTATTCCACCTGAGTTATAATTATGGTAGCGTGGTTGGTGAAAAACATCTTCTTTATATTGATTTATTGGTTAGCGTACATCTATGTACTCAGAGCTCCCATTACTACAGTTCCTGTCACGAATAATTCCAAATTCCCGCCCCAAGGGGGAGGTTAGATAAGCTGTGCTACAACACGTCTTCTCCTGAAAACCCCCGGTCTCTCTCTGATGCTTTACAGTTACTCAGGGCATTCTGTGGGGTATTCAAGGGCGTTGTGACATCACCGCCACATTTAGGCATGTCTGAAATGCCTTGTGAAGTTATAGGCATCTTTAATATGCCTTACGACACTCCCCACCACCAAACTGAAATACCTCGTATTACAGACTGAAACATCAATACTTCTATGAGTCTTAAAATTTTCTAACTATCATTATTTTAAAAAAACGGGGCAGAGCTATCTAAGAAACTGACTTATGAAACTATTACAATCTCACAATTATCTAAACAGATTACAGTAATACTAAAATTACTTCTTTTTTATATTGATTTAATGGTTAGCGTACATCTATGTACTCAGAGCTCCCATTACTACAGTTCCTGTCACGAATAATTCCAAATTCCCGCCCCCAAGGGGTAGGCCAGATAAGCTGTGCTACAACACGTCTGCTCCTGACAACCCCCGGTCTCTCTCTGATGCTTTACAGTTACTCAGGGCATTCTGTTGGGTATCTGAGGGCATCGTGACATCACCGCCACATTTAGGCATGTCTGAAATGCCTTGTAAAGTTATAGGCATCTTTAATATGCCTTACGACAGGTCATTACACTCCATCTCTGTTTCTCTTTACAACCTGATAAAAGCTATTTCATTTTATCATTTTTTTGGCCCGTCCTGGTGTGTAAAAAAAAAAAAAAAAATATATATATATATATATATATATATATATATATATATATATATATATATATATATATATATATATATATATATTATATATAGATGATTATGACACCAGGATGAGCCAAAAAATGATAAAACAGCCTTTATCAGACTGTAAAGATGTGTAATAAATATCCAAGTCTCCGCTGGTTTTAACATACCTCTGCATTACTTTCATGATGTCTATTCCAAAAATTCTCCTTAGATCTTATTATTATTATTATTGGCAACAATATTTTTCCTTTGATCA
>JAXCGZ010004014.1:10000-27500 GCA_037179515.1 Halocaridina rubra
CTTCTTAAAGCTTTTTAAGAAATCGTGATTCTTGTTTATGGTTCAGGACTACATGATGACCATCTTTTCAATACTTCAAACAGCTTAAATATATGCAACATTCATTTGCATAATGAACTGAATGAGTACATCTCAGACATTTTTTTACTATTTCTCAGTGTGTTCCTGCAATCATTTAAGCAAACTATTTTACTGAACTGCTCATATTCATGACCTTTCCAGCCACAGAATACACATCCAGATTATTATTTTACCCCTTTACCAACAGTATTTTATCTTTAGTATTGATCAGAAAATGTGGAATTGGTTTGGACACATGGAAAGGATGAATGATGAACGAATAGTGAAGAGAGTGTGGAGTACAGAAGTGATTGGAGTTAGGTCAAGAGGGAAACCTAGAGTGAGGTGGATGGATGGCGTGAAAAGGGCATTGAATGGAGCAGTGAGGAGGGCGTGCATGAGATAGGAATGAATGGAGGAAGATTGGGGATGGATGACATGGGTCAAAGGGATTTCTCGCATCTGTATCTGTTAGCTCAGTGACCTGAGATGGACGGGTGTAAGGGGAGTTGTCATGTGATGAAGCGTTGGGAGTAAACCAGCTGCGGCATTCGGGCCTCATTGTAGATTATCCTAGCGTGCCTACCTTATGGGTGACCAAAGCAGGGTGGGAGGGGGGGAAGGCGTAGCAACTCTTGATCCCCAAAGAATTAAGAGGAGTAGTTGAAGTATGTGCGGGTCGTGGTGAATGTGCACTTCTTGGCGCGGTCACCCCCTTACAAGGGGAAATGAGGCTATGTGTATATGTATGTATGTATTGTTGCCGTCTATGTGATGCCCATACTTTCCCAGGTCTTTCATGAGTGTTTCAAAGGAAGTTAGTTTTCATGCTAAATGCAGTTCTCTGCGTCTTCTGGTAATATTCACATTATGATTTCTGTATATACCCATGTAGAGTCCTCAATGTGTCTATCTTTTATTTGTCAAATTCTAAGTTGTGCCTTCTACTTCCTGCTTAAATTTGAAAAAAAATGATGTGGTTTAGAAGATGGGTTTTGGTAAATCCAGGAATCTCGTCATTAATATTCGTACAATCCCCTCTTTTGCTAGTATGGACAACTTGCAGCATTTTAATTTTTTTTTATTTTTAGATTCTCCACCTACAGATGGGTGGAACGGGTCATGGAGGACCCATAGGGAGGTGGGCAGCCGACAGAGGCCCCAACCCCCCACTCTGGTGCCCAGCCACAGCAGTAACCTCCCCAGTAAACTGTTTAAACTCTCTTGCCTGGATGAGGCGCGATCCGTCGACCTCGCGAATGCGAGGCCAGCGAAAAAAAAAAATTGTAGCTGTTGAACGATTTTATCATGGCTTTCACTACCAAACAGAATAATGAGGAGATTTTATATGGGGTATCTCTGGCATGTTAAATCTAGCTAAAAGTAAAAACGAAAAATATATAAATAAAATTGCATATCAGCAAAAAAGACTCAGTTGCCGTGGGAAATAAATAAGCGACTGTGTTACAGTCGTCATATTAATATATATTTAATTGGATATATATTAAACAAAAGTTATATGGGATATATCCCAAAATATGTTATAGAAGTCATTTTTAAGTTATTAATCTGGGACTGACTTTAAAGGCAGGTACTTAATTCTAAGTAGAGTAATGTTAGCCTAGCCTATTCAAAAATAAATTTTGTTTCCAAAAGGTTATTTATTATCTAATTCCTCATATTGTGCTTAAATTAGGATTAACGTTGAATGCAGGCACTTCACCTGGGTTTGAGATACATCATGTGCCAATTTTGGGATTGATTCTATGTTTTATTCCGGTTTTACGTCACGGACTTCCTTTTCTATTAAGGGCTAGGACGGTTGCCTTCTTGCGAAGGACTTGGTTTGGCAGATGTAATCGTTACCCTGAGTGCATGCCCTTGCTAACCTCGCATCATGACGGGGCGCGTACCCTCGACCTGACGCATCAGAGTAGCGGACGCTACCGTTTGAGCCACGGTGACTACAATTGATTCTATGTATATTGTACTTTAATATAGAAAAAAAAGCTTTTCTAGTCTTGAGATCTATTTACATTTCTTTTTTTATTTATGGTGATTCCCTTTAATGCTTGAATGATAGTCACATCCAGAACAAAACAGATGATGAGTCTAAGAATCTTTTTTTTTTTTTTTGCATTATCCATCTTTAAATTTCACCTTTAGCGATTTTACGGTCTTTCACATCAAACAAAAATGCAATCTTTCTTTTTGTTTTTCTATTTATTTATAATTATTATGTTTCTAAGCACCTCTCATTAGCAAAATTCACGAAAAAAAAATAGGCATGATAATTCATGTAGGCTCAAGGAGTGACACTACTATATATGTTACCCATAAGCTATCGAGCTTTGATGCGTTTTCTATGAAAACGAAGAGTAAGAACGCGTACTATAGTAACACGAAAATATTTTAAATAGAGCTTATCTATCTATTTATCTTTCAATATATATATATATATATATATATATATATATATATATATATATATATTATATATATATATATATATATATATATATATATATATGCATTATTATACATATATATGCATATATATATATATATATATATATATATATATATATATATATATATATATATATATATATATATATATATATATATATATATATATATATATATATATATATATATATATATATATATATATATATATATATATATATATATATATATATATATATATATATATATATATATATGTAGCTTAGTCTTAAATCATACTGTGGATTTTTGTAAGTACTGTTGTGGAGAATCCGAGTGTATTATTATTATTATTATCATTATTATCATTATTATTATTATTATCATTATTATTATTATTATTATTATTATTATTATTATTATTATTATTATTATTATTATTATTATTATTATTATTATTATTATTATTATTATTATTATCATTATTATTATTATTATTATTATTATTATTATTATTTATTATTATTATTATTATTATTATTATTATTATTTATTATTATTATTATTATTATTATTATTATTATTATTATTATTATTATTATTATTATTATTATTATTATTATTATTATTATTATTATTATTATTATTATTATTATTATTATTATTATTATTATTATTATTATTATAATTATTATTGTTACTATTATTATTATTAATTATTATTATTATTATCATTATTATTATTATTATTATTATTATTATTATTATTATTATTATTATTATTATTATTATGTAGTAGTAGTAGTAGTAGTAGTATTATTGTTATTATTATTATTATTATTATTTGGTGATTTGTGATGAAATCGTACATAAGTATATCATATATCAAATAACTTTTTCAGTCTCTATGGTTTAGTGATATTTAGTGTCCCATTGATTTTTGTGTAAAGATAAAGCGTTGAGCGAATTTATTCATGAACGACCATGGATAATGAGTACTTGCTCGTGTTATATTACTTTGAATAATATGCTTTGTCATCAGTGTTTACCCTCATTTGAATTTTGATTTATGTTTATTCGGAATTTTATTTATTTCTTTGTAATATGTGAAGTATTTTTTACTTAACTTTACGTAGTTTTTTTTTTTTTTTTTTTTTTTGCAAGTCATATTTTCAGCGATTTGAATGTATTATTTGCATCCTTTTCACTTGTGAATGTGAAAAATATTGCAAAGTTAATTAATCTTGACGCAAATTTGTATTTTGAAGAATTTAATAATTATCTGTTGTAATGTTTACAAATTTACTGCCAAGGACCATCTTCAAGGTTAGGCATTCTCCTCAGTTTTTGTGAAATAAGCTGTACACCCCTGCTCTACAGGTCCTAGGCTCGAATACCGACAGTTGAAATTTAAGAATTAAATGGAGATATTTATATGCGTATCTGCAATGCCTTATGCGTACAAATAAATAACCTCTGTCCATATTTACATAGAAAATGTAGTGGGTGTGCTTGTCACTGGAGAGATGGGAGAGCGGTAAACACTTCAGAGTAACATAGACACAGTAGTGCCCTCTGTAAATCTGAGTAACTTATATAGAAGTTCTAGTTTTCTCTCAGAATTTTAATTTGCCAAAGCCTCAACATGTAGTAGGTTGACACATGGCACCAGCCGCCCGTTGCGATACTACAGCTGAAGGTTTTTAGAACTTAAATAGGGCTATCCAGGACAGTTCAATATATATTCTATGCCTACATCAACACTGGATATTCTTGGATATTCGTTACACACCTCATATTATCCCTTCACATCTGACAAGTCATTACACTCTCCATTTCTGTTTTCTTTATTTTATATATTCTTCGTACCTAGACCTGATGAGGGCTATTTTATTTTATTATTTTAGGCCCGTTCTGGTGTCACAATCATAAAAAAAATGGATTTCCTTATTAGGTAGTGTGTTTGAATTTTGTACAGGTGTTATAAATTGCCTAAGTGACTGAATATATACATACCAATAAACACGAGGTAGTTGGCTTTAAGTACAGCAGTAAACTGGTGATTGGAAGTGGGTAGGATCTGCAAAATTCATTTAGCCCTTTGTGCAAAATTTGTCCGTTTTTTTTTTTTTTTTTTTTTTTTTTTTAAGTTATTCTTTGTTTTGGACTGTTGTAATGGCTCACTGGTAGAAGCTCTGACTTCGGAAATGACATTCTCAAAAGTCTTAAAAGTCTCATCCTTCTGTGAAGAACTGCATGTTTATATAGTGGTATGCGCTTTCGGGAAAGTTCCAAAGTATTTTTCGAAAAATAAATACCGCTAAACAACCGCTCATGCTCTCCAAAGAACACACTTCAAACAGGGTGCAATAATGAAACTTCATTTATATATTACGATCTTGATCAAATTAAAATTATTATTCAATAACAATATATGAAAATAACGATCCCTAATATGCATTAAGTTCTGAATATCCAAGCTAGCTAATACTTGATGAATTTTAAGTGTGAAAGCATTTTTCAATTCTTAAGCAAATTTATAATTTAACATTATTGCCTATATCTATTTAATTTATTATTTTAGCTTTTATATACCAAATTTGTCATATATATATATATATATATATATATATATATATATATATATATATATATATATATATATATATATATATATATATATATATATATATATATATATATATATATATATGCATAGACAATAGTAATAATAGTAAAATAAACTATGATAATGACATTTAATAACGACAATTATAGAAACAATACAACAATTTGAAATGAAAGAGATAATAAAATATCTGCAATAGTTGTCCATCATATTCGTTTTGATTATATGAAATAATTTTGGTTAACCGAAATATTACTCCATAAATTACTTATTTTATATGTTTTCTTGAAAGAACTCTAGAATATATAATATATATATATATATATATATATATATATATATATATATATATATATATATATATATATATATATATATATATATATATATATATATATATATATAACTTCGTTATTTTTTCTCTTATTTTTTTGTTGGCGTTTTTAATTAGATAGAGGCAAGGGCATCAGAATTCTAAGGCAGAAGTTTAATATTCTTGCTCATAAAGTTTTCTCAATTTTTGCAGCTCTTTACTTAAAGACTATGTGTGTCATAAAGATATAATATCGTCTTTTTTATTATTATTATTATTATTTTTATTTATTTATTTTTTATTTATTTATTTATTTATTTATTTTATATGTTATTTATTTTTTTTCTTTATTTTTTGTTTTTGCTTCAAACATGATCATAATTAACGTTATTCCTCTGGGTGGGTATTTACTTGTGCTGATGCTATATATAACCTTTCGTTATGTGTTCATTTTTAGGCTTAATTTTTTTCCTTTACACACTTTAGAAATATTTCTTTTTAATAAATTAACTCGTGCAACTAATGCATGGCATTTGAATATGTTCGTATGCTGCATAAACACGAAGCAAATATACCGTGGATATATAATCCGAGGATGTTTTACTCTCAAGTTGAATTGTTGACAACTAAGGTATGAAGTTTGATAATTGTAAAAAAAAAAAATATATATATATATATATATATATATATATATATATATATATATATATATATATATATATATATATATATATATATATATATATATATATATATATGTATATATATATATATATATATATATATATATATATATATATATATATATATATATATATATATATATATATATATATATATATATATATGGTCTCAGGTAGGAGAAAATACAAAATATATAATGTTTGCAAATATAGATGGACTGAGTAGTGCCGTCAAGTTAAAATGGTGCCATTCAAATGCTAAGAACTTCATACTCAGTATCAAACATTTTGAGTGACAAACTCTTTTCAGGGGTACCAGCCAGGGACAGATCTTATCGTGCTGTTAGATTTACCTTCAAGGAAGGTCTACACGCATGAACACTTGCAGATTAACAGAGCAGATCCGCCCAACACACTCTGCAAATTAATTTTATTATATTAATATTTTACTTTTTTATGAGTGTGACACCGGGACAGGCAGAAACTGCCCTCATTAATAAAGGCCCGGGCACGAGAAAATACCAAGCCGAAGGAAAAGAAAAAGATTAAGGACAAGGCAGAGATGAGGTAATGTCACACAAAGGAAAACGACAGACAGAAAAAATAGTCAAAGTACTGAGGACCCAGAGATATGAAGGACTAGGCTCTGAGATGACGATAGATCTGCTTTTTGAAGGTTTGAAGGATGGAAGGTCATAAGAATTAAGAAAGACAGAAGGAGGAAGAGAGTTCCAGAGTCTGGAGGTAGATGGGAAGAAGCACTCACTGCACCGACCATTCCGCGAGCTACAAATCTCCACACAGTAACTGTGAGATGAGGCCGCTTGGAGAGTGTTACGCGGCCTTGGCAGTGGGGGAGGGATGCAACTCGCCAACTCATCAGAGCAGCGATGGAAGTAGTAGCGATAGAAAAGAGAAAGGGAAGACACCTTACGGCGAAGAGAGAGAGAATCCAATACAATATCTAATATAGTCTGAGTGAGTCGGAGCCTTATAACGTAAGCTAGAACGATATGCTCTTGGCTCTAAATACAAGAAATGCTGATAAATATTTATAGGCATTTAATGTTTTCAAGTTTTTTTTCCAATATATGCAATGCTATAAGAATGACTCAGAAAGTGAAGATGTGGATATTACGAACAGTTTTCCAACTTCAACCCTAAAATTACTTTGTATTCATTTTCGATACATGCGCACACCTGCATAAATGCTGTAATTATGAACGTGGTTTTATCATGTTTTTTTTTTCAGTTCTGTCAATTAAATGTATATACAAGAGCCATGATCTCAATTATAAGGCAGATGGCTGAGCCAAAGCCATAAACTTGATTCTTTGGGATAAAAATACAGAGAAGGGGATTCCTAGTCCCCTCGCTTCACCCCATTCAGTCAGAGTTTGTTACACACTGGAGAATGTGAAGGAGGTATTTTTGCCCCTCTACACAAAAAAATATAAATAACAAAGCTAAGTGAATAGATATACATAACAAAACTAAGTCTATGTGAAGACAAAGACTAACCAGCCGTAAAAAATAGTCACCAAATTAAGAATTCTTTTGTAGATGACAGGTCTGTATGTCTCAACAAACAAAAATTGTGAAGTTGATGTTTTTGTATACTCAATCCGTTGTCCTAAATTTGGCATCTGTGTTTAAGCTATTATCTATTTACCACCTGCTTTTGCCAAAGACTGATTGGTCAGTCTTCTATCTATATAGAAGCAATGAACGAAGCCTCTTTTGTAAAGTGAGTGGCTGAGTCAAGGCACAATACCTTGACTCTTTTCACAGGCCGACAGGGATTCTTTTTTTCCTCCCCAGAAAAAAAGCAGAGAAAGAGAAAAAGAGTAATTTTTAGAGGCGGTAGTGGAAGACTAAGCCAATGATATTACATATTCGGCCTTAAAAGACTGAATTAGGTGCTTATGATGCAGTATTGTGGAGACAATTTCTCTATCATTACAAAAATATCTTGAAAACGGAAAAAATAATGACACTTATGTCAATATCTTACTTGTACCAGAAGGTTTAGGTTTTGTTTCTGGAGGAGCAGGCTGTTGGCTAGGAGGAAGCAAAACTTCTGTGGTTGTTAGGTAGTCGTCATATGTTGAATAGGCTGTTACCAGGTGCTCAGTTAATGTAGTGGATGTTGTCCACTTGGGAAGCCTAGTAGACCTAGCTGGCGCTGGCAGTGGTGGAGGCAGAGGATCAGCATCTATAGCAAAAAATTTGAAGCATAATAGATAGTGATGCATAAGTAAAGTTAAGGTATTTCTTTAGTAGTGGATTAACTTCTTTCTTCAGTGAATATCACAGTTGAAAATCTGAATCCAGATAAAGAGAAATTTGCAGGAAATTGTGTCAGAGGCAAGGAATAGTTATTTCAACTAGGTCTACATGTTGCCTCTCTTAATTGCATTACTTTAGTAGAAGTCAATGAAAAGTTATTTTTTTTTTATAAAAGTAATCGTTTTAACTTAGTGGAACAAATGAAGAAACGTTTTCATAAGAGTGAATATTTGTGCATTAAGAAAGTTATTAGACAGTTTTTCTATAAGACATAATTACTGTTTTGCATTCAAAGTACCACTGAGCAGTCATATTTAATAAGAGTCCGTTTTATAATGACAGTCCTAAATATACTTCGACAATGACCTTCAGGTTATACTTGGGAATGGGAATAAGATAAACACATTTCATTACCTGTGGTTTTAACAGCGTTGTCCATGATCTCCTCGGTTGAATTCATTATGTCTCCCATGTACTCTTGTAATGCCTCTGGATTACCTGATGTGTTAGTGTACACTGAACACAAGTCAAACATGCAGTCATCTATGGAAATAAAAAGAGCAACGTTGATGATCTGGTTAATATTAAACGCTTACGCCAGTATTAGAATTTTACTTTAATTTAATCTTAGAAAAGCTAAGCAACACCCCACACTGTGAAAACACCAATAGTTAGCTTGTTGTTGTAGAGTCTCCACCCACGGATGGGTGGAATGGGTCATGGAGGACCCATAGGGTGGTCGCCAGCCGGCACAGGCCCCAACCCCCCCACTGTGGTGCCCAGCAACAGCAGTAACCTCCCCAGTAAACAGCTTAAGCTCTCTTGCCTGGACGAGGCGCGATCCGTCGACCTCGCGAATGCGAGGCTAGCACGTTACCACTGTACTAGCCAGGAGGTTAGTAGTTAGCTTACTAATAAGTTGTCAGTGGACAAAATTATATCAGTTATATTGTCTTAAATCACTTGTCATTAGACCCTTGGTCAAATTTACATTCATAATTGCTATAACTATAATGCATGGTTGCATTGTAGTAATTAGAAATACTATGAATACTTACAGTATAATGATCACTGTTTATATTCAGGTACGTAGTGAAACTTGCCAGTTTTTGTCTTGATAGCATTTAGTATTTGCTGTATATTATCATCGTGTTAGACAAAAACATTATATAGGTGTGGAGTGGAAGTTACCACGAGATAATTCAGTGTGGTAAATCATGTACGGTTGTTGAACCTCACGGTCTGAAATATTTTTGCCCACTAGGAATGTGGATTAGCCTAGCAGTGGTTTGAATTGATAGGGGGGGGGGGAATTGTGGTGACGGTTATACCTCAAGGATCTAAAATGGGTGAAAGGGTGCGAGTGTCTTTCAATTTCGATATATACTTTCGAAAGGAATTGTGGTTATTGTATATGTAGCATATGAAAAGGTATTTAATCTTAAGATTAAAAGTAAATATAAGTTTCTTACTCATCATAGTGTCCAATTCTTCTCCTGTTATAGAACCGTTTGCCATAAGAGCCATCTCATTACATTTTTCTAGCAGTAATGGTCTAGTACTATTGTCCACTTCACATTGGCCATCCTGAAGGTTTGGTATTTAGGTTAAAATAAACCAACATTATATGTCAATATGTGCTAAAAATAAAAAAAATAATAATAGATTTTCTTATGGAATGGAAATGTAAGGTGGAAAATAAGATAAAGATATTATTTTGTGAGTAAATAAATTAATCATTGGGTAATAAGAGAATTAAATAAGTAAATGCACAAATAGATTAATAAATATTGATATTGATAAGATTATATATATATATATATATATATATATATATATATATATATATATATATATATATATATATACATATATATATATATATATATATATATATATATATATATATATATATATATATATATATATATATATATATATATATATATATATATATATATATGCATATGTATGTATATATATATATATATATATATATATATATATATATATATATATATATATATATATATATATATATATATATATATATATATATATATATATATATATATATATATATATATACATACATACATACATACATACATACATACATACATATATATATATATATATATATATATATATATATATATATATATATATATATATATATATATATATATATATATATATAAATAGATACATACATACATACATACATATATACATACATACATCCACATACATACATACATACATCACATACATACATACATACATACACTACATCACATACATACATGCACATACATACATACATACATACATCACATACATACATACACACATACATACATACATACATACATACATACATACATACATACATACATACATACATACTTTACATACTTTACCATAATTTCCATAAATCTGAAATCCTGCAGAGTATTGTGAGTACAAAAACTAATATTTGTTGTAAGACGAGACTGTTCATATTAAAGGAAAAAAAATTGAGAACTTTTTCGTGAGGAAGAGAGAGAAGCTGCCGTCCAGTTTCTGCCTTGAGGGAAATCTAGAAGAGTTGCCAGACGTGGAGCCATCACACCACATTACCTAATTTTTTGTGTAAACTGGGGAAAGCTCTTAAGCCGTTTTACCTGATCCTGTGGTTCTATATATTGTTAAAATCAGTATCCTTCCCATTTATATTAACTAGTTAGTTAGTTTGATACACGAAAAAAATGAATAATAAAAGAAAAAAAAATTACCAAATACCCACCTGTCAACAGTACTGAGTTAAGTTGCCAAGTAGTACAGCAGTCCTATTTTCTTCATTTTTTTTTGCTTTTCTTTTAGCTTTCTCTTTTACTATTTTGTTATTTTGTATATATATTGAGTTAAATGTAAAGTCTAAATCCCGTGATAACATATCTTGGTTAGCAAGTCAGTTTATCAGTTAGGAAGAATATATAACAGAAACAGGTGGTGCCACCTCGAACACAAATTCGAATTTTCCTTCAGATTTGACTTTTCTTTTTCTTTTTCTTTTTATACTTAAATTACCATGGTCAAGTTTTTAAGTTAAGATGTGTGTTACCAGAAAGGAGACAAACTGAGTCACTAAATAGCACTTATATGGATATATAAAAATTCTGTGTGAAGGTAAATTAGAAGTTTTTCTCTTTTCTTTTGTTTTCCTCTTTCTCGTCTTCTTTCTATATTCTGTGAGAGGGAGAACATAAAAATGAAGCCATCTCTGTCCCAAACCTCTCCCACCCATGGGTCGGGAGAAGGGGTAGTCATCAGAGGACTTAAACAGAGAATCAAGAAGTTAGAGGAAATGGTTATAAGCCTTGATGATAAAATTCGGAATATGGATGGAGAAATGAAAGAGAATGAAACACTCAGAGAACAAATAAGATCTTTGGAGGAAGCAAATAAAGCACAAGGGCAGGAGAGAAAGGAACTAGAAAAAAGAATAAAGAAGCTGGAAGGGGAAAAGAGTCAACTAGAATCTAGAATTTCTAAACAAGAAGATAAAAACAAACAGCTAAATGACAACCTAAAGGAATTAGATGTTAGTTCACTGCTCTCTTCTGAGAGAGACGAGATTGCTGCTTGGAATGTTCAGATTAAGGAAAACATTGAACAGTTCAGAAAAGAGTTCCAGGAGCTGAATATGGAAAATGATGCCATGAAAACGTCCTTTGCTGATGCACTAAAGGGGAATGTGGCAGTAAAAGAGGCTGTAAAGGTGGTGGCACTGGAAAACATACAAACAGTTGACTATAAAGAGACAGTAATCGAAAAAATTAAAGACGTTGTGATGGAAAGGGCAAACCCACTCATCAGACAGGCACTTGATAAGGAGAAGACAGTGGTAATTTCAGGCATAAGTGAATCCCAGGAGCCAACATGGCAGGGGAGACTTGAAGAAAATAAAGCTAACGTTGTAGACCTGATAAGAAAGCTTGGAGTAGTATGTGGTCC
Organism: Halocaridina rubra; assembly: GCA_037179515.1. NCBI lineage: Eukaryota > Metazoa > Arthropoda > Malacostraca > Decapoda > Atyidae > Halocaridina > Halocaridina rubra. The sequence continues at coordinate 22,422 of JAXCGZ010004014.1, forward strand.
TGAGGATATTGTAAACATACACCAACTAGGTAAATATTCGAGGGAAGGAAAGCCGAGACCAACAAAAGTAACCTTTGAGAGAGGGGAGACATGTAGGGAAATATTGTTGAGAAAAAAAAGTCTAAAAGACCTTCAAGAATGCAAAGAAGTGTTCATTAGACAATACAGAACACAGGAAGAGATGGGAAAGATCAAAAACTTGTTGCAAGAGGCAAGAAGGTTAAATGATGAAAGAAATGAAGAAGAGAAGAAAAATTTTCGTTACAGAATACTTCCAGACAAAGGGGAGATAAAGAAGATAATGACAGAAGATCAGGGGATGGGGCCTCATTAAGATTGTTATACACAAATGCTGATGGATTAGCTGGTAAGGCAGTAGAATTAAAAGATAGGATTCACAACAGCAAGGCAGATATAGTAGCAATTACAGAGACTAAGTTGAGTGAGGACATAAACAGTGTCACAGTTTTTCCTAAGGGCTTCAGAATACTAAGGGTCGAAAGATCTGAGAGGACTGGTGGAGGGATAGCACTGCTCATAAGTGAGAGGATTCAAGTTGAAGAAATAAGCTTGGCTATAGAAAGTGAGTTCAGGGAATTTCTTGTTGCTCGCATAAATACTGGGTCAGAGAGCATTATAATAACTGTTGTATACAACCCACCAAGGAACCAAAATAGGCTTGAAATTTATGAGGAAAGTCATATAGGTACGATTGAAGTCATAAACTCAGTTGTTAACATGGCGCGGGAGAAAAAATGTAGGATTTTGATTATGGGAGACTTTAATCATAAAGAGATAGATTGGATAAATCTTGACCCACACAGTGGTGAGGACTCATTTGGGGCAAGATTCCTAGATTGCGTACAAGGGAATTTCCTACACCAACATGTAATGGAACCAACAAGAGCCAGGGGTGGGGATGAGCCATCACTACTTGATCTGGTGTTCACAGATAATGTGTTGGATATTGAAAATATTGAGTATGAACCACCAATTGGAAAGAGTGACCACTGTGTGTTGTTGATGGAGTATATCATTGAAGACATTCTTCCTGAGAGTAGAGGCACTGAGGACATGAGGAGGAACTATCCGAAAGGAGATTACATCAAAATAAATGAGCTTTTTGCAGTTATTGACTGGAGAACCTTATTTTACAACAAATCTGTACAAGAAATGTATGACATCTTTTGTGAGAAATATGGGAAGATAGTAGATTGCTGCATACCTGTCACCAAAGTAGGTGTAATTCATGCCAGAGAGAAATGGTTCGATAATGGGTGTAAAAGAGCTAAGGAGTGGAGAGACAAATGCTGGAAAAGGTATAGGAGGAGAAAAAACATAAATGCCTGGCAAACCTACAAAAGAGCAAGAAATGACTACCTAAGTAAAAGGAGAGAGGCAGAGAGAGATTATGAGAGGGACATCACCAGGAAGGCTAAAGAAAATCCCAAGCTTTTCCACAGCTTTATCAGAGGAAAACTGAAGGTAAAAGAACAGGTTTTAAGGCTAAAGAGAGCGGATGGAAGCATCACTGAGACGGACGAAGAGATCTGCAAAGAATTGAACAAGGAGTTTCAGTCAGTATTTACAGTAGAAAATACCCCACCCCCTCAGATTGCAGTGATAGAAGCTCAAGGGCCGGTATTAGAGAACATCAACCTTACAGCCACAGAGGTATGCAAAGCGCTGATGGATTTAGATGTTCATAAAGCTACAGGTCCTGATGACATATCCCCTCATGTGCTTAAAAAATGCGCAAACACAATATCAGTGGCACTAAGTATCATATTTAAGGAGTCACTGGAGTCGGGGGAGATTCCAAGATGCTGGAAACAAGCAAATGTGATACCTATCTTCAAAAAGGGAAGGAGGGATACGGCTCTGAACTATAGACCAGTTTCCTTGACCAGCATAGTTTGCAAACTTATGGAGAAACTACTAAGGAAACATATCTCTCTTCACTTGGAATCCTTCAACTTTTTGTCAGTGAGGCAACATGGCTTCAGAGAAGGAAGATCAACAGTAACAAACTTATTAGAATTTTATGATGAGGTAAGCCAAATCTTACAGGAAAGAGAGGGCTGGGCAGATTGCATATTCCTAGACTTCCAGAAAGCGTTTGACACTGTTCCACATGGGAGACTTATTAGGAAGCTGCAATCAATGGCTAGAATAGGTGGAAATGTCTTGGAATGGATAAAAACTTACTTAGAAGGAAGGGAACAGAGGGTTAGAGTAAGACACTCAGTGTCTAAATGGAGAAGAGTTAGTAGTGGAGTTCCACAGGGTTCAGTTTTAGGGCCACTTTTGTTCCTTGTATATGTAAATGACCTACCAGAGTCTGTAAATTCATTCATGAATATGTTTGCAGATGATGCAAAGATTGTGAAGAAAGTAAAAAACGAGAACAATGGTAGAGAACTTCAGGAGGATCTAAATAATCTGCATGAGTGGTCAGAAAAGTGGCTAATGAAATTCAATACCTCAAAATGTAAGGTAATGAGAATGGGTACAAGTGCAAGAAGGCCCAAGCTTGACTACTCGGTGGCTGGAGTACAACTTCAAGAGACAGAAAATGAGAGAGATCTAGGAGTAAACATACTGGCAGATTTGTCTCCAGAAATACATATAAATGGCGTAGTAAGGGCAGCATATGCATTCTTATCAAATGTAAGGGTAGCCTTCAGGCACAAGGACAAGGAAATGTTCAGAAATATTTATGTAACCTATGTGAGGCCAAAACTCGAATATGCAGCCCCCTTTTGGAATCCGCACTTGCAAAAGCACATAGCTAAGCTTGAAAAAGTTCAAAGACATGCCACGAAATTGGTGCCAGAAATACGCAATCTCGGTTATGATGAGAGGCTGAGGGAATTAGACTTGCCATCACTCGAAGCTAGAAGAGTAAGGGGGGATATGGTGACAGTCTTTAAATTCCTTCATGGTTATGATAGAGTGGATAGGGATCGATATTTCGATATGGCTGGCTCTAGAACTAGAGGTCATAGTTTGAAGCTTCGTAAGAAAACTTGTTTGCAGGATGTAAGGAAATACTTTTTCAGTGTAAGAGTAGTTGATAATTGGAATTCGCTAAGCGAGGAGGTAGTTAATGCTATCTCAATCCATAGTTTTAAGGACAGGTATGATAAGTATCACTAAGTCTAAAAATGGAACCGATCAGGAGACGGGAAGATACGAGCTTTGGGCTCTTTCCCGTAAACACAATTAGGTAATCACAATTAGGTAATCACTTGTATACATATATGCACTCACATATGCAGACTGCATATTCCTAGACTTCCAGAAAGCGTTTGACACTGTTCCACATGGGAGACTTATTAGGAAGCTGCAAGCAATGGCTAGAATAGGTGGAAATGTTTTGGAATGGATAAAAACTTACTTAGAAGGAAGGGAACAGAGGGTTAGAGTAAGACACTCAGTGTCTGAATGGAGAAGATTTAGTAGTGGAGTTCCACAGGGTTCAGTTTTAGGGCCACTTTTGTTCCTTGTATATGTAAATGACCTACCAGAGTCTGTAAATTCATTTATGAATATGCTTGCAGATGATGCAAAGATTGTGAGGAAAGCAAAAAACGAGAACAATGGTAGAGAATTTCAGGAGGATCTGAATAATCTGCATGAGTGGTAAGAAAAGTGGCTAATGAAATTCAATACTTCAAAATGTAAGGTAATGAGAATGGGTACAAATGCAAGAAAGCCCAAGCTTGACTACTCGGTGGCTGGAGTACAACTTCAAGAGACAGAAAATGAGCGAGATCTAGGAGTAAACATACTGGCAGATTTGTCTAAAGAAATACATATAAATGGCATAGCAAGGGCAGCACATGCATTCTTATCAAATGTAAGGGTAGCCTTCAGGCACATGGACAAGGAAATGTTCAGAAATATTTATGTAACCTATGTGAGGCCAAAACTTGAATATGCAGCCCCCTTTTTGAGTCCACGCTTGAAAAAGCACATAGCTAAGCTTGAAAAAGTTCAAAGTCATGCCACGAAGCTGGTGCCAGAAATACGCAATCTCAGTTATGATGAGAAGCTGAGGGAATTAGATTTACCATCACTCGAAGCTAGAAGATTGAGGGGGGATATGGTGACAGTCTTTAAATTCCTTCATGGTTATGATAGAGTGGATAGGGATCGATATTTTGATATGGCTGGCTCTGGAACTAGAGGTCATAGTTTAAAGCTTCGTAAGAAAACTTCTTTGCAGGATGTAAGGAAATGCTTTTTCAGTGTAAGAATAGTTGATAATTGGAATACGCTAAGCGAGGAGGTAGTTAATGCTATCTCAATCCATAGTTTTAAGAACAGGTATGATAAGTATCACTAAGTATAAAATGGAACCGATCAGGAGACGGGAAGATACGAGCTTTGGGCTCTTTCCCGTAAACACAATTAGGTAATCACGTGCGCGCACTCGCGCGCGCGCGCGCTCGTGCACACACACACACACACACACACACACACATACACACACACACACACACAAAAACACACACACACACACACACACACACATATATATATATATATAAATATATATATATATATATATATATATATATATATATATATATATATATATATATATATATACACACACACTGTTATCCATGAAAAACCAGTTAAACCTCAAGGGAAGCGAACCTGCTTCACAGGCTACATGATAACACCTCATTTCCAACTAAACTACAGTAGATAAAAGCCTGCATATTATAGCACAACTATCACATGCAAGCATTTTTCCCGGCATTCTACTTCAATCTGCTACAATTTTGCATGAAGTCGAAGCATAAGTATATATATATATATATATATATATATATATATATATATATATATATATATATATATATATATATATATATATAAATATAAATATATATATATATATATATATATATATATATATATATATATATATATATATATATATATATATATATAATATATATACATATATATATATATATATATATATATATATATATATATATATATATATATATATAATATATATATATATATATATATATATATATATATATATAATATATA